>JACYVW010000288.1:32500-35684 GCA_023065735.1 Coffea humblotiana | reverse complement strand
CCATGCCTTAGCCAATGCAAGGCAACGGCCGTCGTGCGGCCTAAGGCCCACCGCGTAGCCACGGGGGCACCGTCGTGCGATTTTCTTGCCGTCGGTGTGCATCGTGCCCAAGCCTTAGCCAACGCAAGGAACGGCCGTCGTGCGGCCTACAGCCCACCGCCTAGCCATGAGGCACCGTCGTGCGTTTTTCTTGCCGTGGTGTGCATCGTGCCCAAGCCTTAGCCAACGCAAGGCAACGGCCGTCGTCGGTTTTCATGTCGTCGTGTTAGCATCTGCCCATGCCTTAGCCAACGCAAGGCAACGGGCCGTCGTCGGCCTAAGGCCACCGCCTAGCCACGATGGGGCACCGTCGTGCGTTTTTCTTGCGTGGGTGTGGCATCGTGCCCAAGCCTAGCCAACGCAAGGCAACGGCCGTCGTGCGTTTTTCATGTCGTCGGGTGTAGCATCGTGCCCATGCCTTAGCCAACGCAAGGCAACGGCCGTCGTGCGGCCTAAGGCCCACCCGCTAGCCACGATGGGGCACCGTCTGCGTTCTTGCCGTGGTGTAGCATCGTTGCCCATGCCTTAGCCAATGCAAGCAACGGCCGTCGTGCGGCCTAAGGCCCACCGCGTAGCCACGGGGGGCACCGTCGTGCGATTTTCTTGCCGTCGGTGTGGCATCGTGCCCAAGCCTTAGCCAACGCAAGGGAACGGCCGTCGTGCGGCTACAGCCACCGCCTAGCCATGAGGGGCACCGTCGTGCGTTTTTCTTGCCGTGGGTGTGGCATCGTGCCCAAGCCTTAGCCAACGCAAGGCAACGGCCGTCGGTGCGTTTTTCATTGTCGTCGGTGTAGCATCGTGCCCATGCCTTAGCCAACGCAAGGCAACGGCCGTCGTGCGCCTAAGGCCCACCGCCTAGCCACGATGGGCACCGTCGTGCGTTTTTTCTTGCCGTGGGTGTGGCATCGTGCCCAAGCCTTAGCCAACGCAAGGCAACGGCCGTCGTGCGTTTTTCATGTCGTCGGTTGTAGCATCGTGCCCATGCCTTAGCCAACGCAAGGCAACGGCCGTCGTGCGGCCTAAGGCCCACCGCCTAGCCACGATGGGCACCGTCGTGCGTTTTTCTTGCCGTGGGTGTAGCATCGTGCCCATGCCTTAGCCAATGCAAGGCAACGGCCGTCGTGCGGCCTAAGGCCCACCGCGTAGCCACGGGGGGCACCGTCGTGCGATTTTCTTGCCGTCGGTGTGGCATCGTGCCCAAGCCTTAGCCAACGCAAGGGAACGGCCGTCGTGCGGCCTACAGCCCCACCGCCTAGCCATGAGGGGCACCGTCGTGCGTTTTTCTTGCCGTGGGTGTGGCATCGTGCCCAAGCCTTAGCCAACGCAAGGAAACGGCCGTCGTGCATTTTTCATGTCGTCGGTGTAGCATCGTGCCCATGCCTTAGCCAACGCAAGGCAACGGCCGTCGTGCGCCTAAGGCCCACCGCCTAGCCACGATGGGCACCGTCGCGCGTTTTTCTTGCCGTGGGTGTGGCATCGTGCCCAAGCCTTAGCCAACGGCCGTCGTGCAGCCTAAGGCCCGCCGCCTAGCCATGAGGGGCACCGTCGTGCGTTTTCTTGCCGTGGGTGTAGCATCGTGCCCATGCCTTAGCCAACGCAAGGCAATGGCCGTCGTGCGGCCTAAGGCCCTCCGCGTAGCCACGGGGGGCACCGTCGTGCCATGTTCTTGCCGTCGGTGTGGCATCGTGCCCAAGCCTTAGCCAACGCAAGGGAACGGCCGTCGTGCGGCCTACAGCCCACCGCCTAGCCATGAGGGGCACCGTCGTGCATTTTTTTTGCCGTGGATGTAGCATCGGGCCCATGCCTTAGCCAACACAAGGCAACGCCCGTCGTGCGGCCTAAGGCCCACCGCCTAGCCACGATGGGCACCGTCGTGCGTTTTTCTCCCCGTGGGTGTGGCATCGTGACCATGCCTTAGCCAACGCAAGGCAACAGCCGTTGTGCGGCCTAAGGCCCGCCGCCTAGCCTTGAGGGGCACCGTCGTGCGTTTTTCTTGCCGTCAGTGTGGCATCGTGCCCATGCCTTAGCCAACGCAAGGCATCGGCCGTCGTGCGGCCTAAGCCCCACCGCCTAGCCATGGGGGGCACCGTCGTGCCATTTTCTTGCCGTGGGTGTGGCATCGTGCCCATGCCTTTGCCAATGCAAGGCAACAGCCGTCGTGCGGCTTAATGCCCACTGCCTAGCCATGTGGGGCACCGTCGTGCATTTTTCACGTCGTCGGTGTGGCATCCTGCGCATGCCTTAGCCAACGCAAGGCAACGGCCGTCGTGCGGTCTAAGGCCCACCGCCTAGCCATGATGAGCACCGTCATGCGTTTTTCTTGCCGTGGGTGTAGCATCGTGCCCATGCCTTAGCCAACGCAAGGCAACGGCAGTCGTGCCCATGCCTTGGCCAATGCAAGGCAACGGCCACCGTGCCCATGCCTTGGCCAACGCAAGGCAACGGCCGTCGTGCGGCCTAAGGCTCACCGCCTAGCCACGAGGAGCACCGTCGTGCGTTTTTCACGTCGTCTGTGTAGTATCGTGCCCCTACCTTAGCCAACGCAAGGCATCGGCCGTCGTGCGGTCTAAGGCCCACCGCCTAGCCATGATGAGCACCGCCGTGCGTTTTTCTTGCCGAGGGTGTAGCATCGTGCCCATGCCTTAGCCAACGCAAGGCAACGCCCATCGTGCGGCCTAAGGCTCACCGCATAGCCATGAGGATCACCGTCGTGCGTTTTTCACGTCGTCGGTGTAGTTTCGTGCCCGTGTCTATGGCATTTCCTAGCCAACGCACGACAACTGCCGTCGTGCGGTCTAATGCCTACCACCTAGCCTTGTTTTCTCTTGTTTTTATCTTTTTAAGCATACATGTCGAGTCACGTTAATGTCCACACCCATATGTCTTTAAATTTCATAAATTTCTTCTTTTTTAGTTAAACTATATTTTTGTAATTTTTTTATTTATTTTTTTTATTTATTTTTTTATTTTTTTTATTTTTATTTTTTTTGTTCAAAGACGTCTTGTAAATTTTTTTTATATTTGTTTCAAGAACCCATGTGTAGGTGTGTTAAATACACACTAAACTGGCATCTATAGGTGGCTATATTTGTGAGGGGAAAAGGGTGTGGGTCTACTAACGGTTTGAGTTTTTTAGTTTCAAGAC
>JACYVW010000288.1:20000-25000 GCA_023065735.1 Coffea humblotiana | reverse complement strand
ATCGTGCCCATGCCTTAGCCAATGCAAGGCAACGGCCGTCGTGCGGCCTAAGGCCCACCGCGTAGCCACGGGGGCACCGTCGAGCCATTTTCTTGCCGTCGGTGTGGCATCGTGCCCAAGCCTTAGCCAACGGCCGTCGTGCGGCCTACAGCCCACCGCCTAGCCACGAGGGGCACCGTCGTGCGTTATTCTCGCCGAGGGTGTAGCATCGTGCCCATGCCTTAGCCAACGCAAGGCAACGGCCGTCGTACGGCCTAAGGCCCCCGCCTAGCCACGATGGGCACCGTCGTGCGTTTTTCTTGCCGTGGGTGTGGCATCGTGCCCAAGCCTTAGCCAACGCAAGGCAACGGCCGTCGTGCGTTTTTCACGTCGTCGGTGTAGCATCGTGCCCATGCCTTAGCCAACGCAAGGCAACGGCCGTCGTGCGGCCTAAGGACCACCGCCTAGCCACGATGGGTACCGTCGTGCGTTTTTCTTGCCGTGGGTGTAGCATCGTACCCATGCCTTAGCCAACGCTAGGGAACGGCCGTCGTGCGGCCAGAGGCCCACCGCCTAACCATGAGGGGCACCGTCGTGCGTTTTTCTTGCCGTGGGTGCAGCATCGTGCCCATGCCTTAGCCAATGCAAGGCAACGGCCGTCGTGCGGCCTAAGGCCCACCGCGTAGCCACGTGGGGCACCGTCGTGCCATTTTCTTGCCGTCGGTGTGGCATCGTGGCGAAGCTTTAGCCAACGCAAGGCAACGCCCGTCGTGCGGCCTACTGCCCACCGCCTAGCCACGGGGGGCACCGTAGTGCCATTTTCTTGCCGTCGGTGTGGCATCGTGGCCAAGCCTTAGCCAACGCAAGGCAACGGCCGTCGTGCTGCCTACAGGCCACCGCCTAGGCATGAGGGGCACCGTCGTGCGTTTTTCTCGCCGTGGGTGTATCATCGTGCCCATGCCTTAGCCAACGCAAGGTAATGGCCGTCGTGCGGCCTAAGGCCCACCGCCTAGCCACGATGGGCACCGTCGTGCGTTTTTCTTGCCGTGGGTGTGGCATCGTGCCCAAGTCTTAGCCAACGCAAGGCAACGGCCGTCGTGCGTTTTTCACGTCGTCGGTGTAGCATCGTGCCCACGCCTTAGCCAACGCAAGGCAACGGCCGTCGTGCCGCCTATGGCCCACCGCCAAGCCATGATGGGCACCGTCGTGCGTTTTTTCTTGCCGTGGGTGTAGCATCGTACCCATGCCTTAGCCAACGGCCGTCGTGCGGCCTAAGGCCCACCGCCTAGCCACGATGGGCACCGTCGTGCGTTTTTCATGTCGTCGGTGTAGCATCGTGCCCATGCCTTAGCCAACGCAAGGCAACGGCCGTCGTGCGGCCTAAGGCCCACCGCCTAGCCACGATGGGCACCGTCGTGCGTTTTTCTTGCCGTGGGTGTAGCATCGTGCCCATGCCTTAGCCAATGCAAGGCAACGGCCGTCGTGCGGCCTAAGGCCCACCGCGTAGCCACGGGGCACCGTCGTGCGTTTTTCTTGCCGTGGGTGTGGCATCGTGCCCAAGCCTTAGCCAACGCAAGGCAACGGCCGTCGTGCGTTTTTCACGTCGTCGGTGTAGCATCGTGCCCATGCCTTAGCCAACGCAAGGCAACGGCCGTCGTGCGGCCTAAGGACCACCGCCTAGCCACGATGGGTACCGTCGTGCGTTTTTCTTGCCGTGGGTGTAGCATCGTACCCATGCCTTAGCCAACGCTAGGGAACGGCCGTCGTGCGGCCAGAGGCCCACCGCCTAACCATGAGGGGCACCGTCGTGCGTTTTTCTTGCCGTGGGTGCAGCATCGTGCCCATGCCTTAGCCAATGCAAGGCAACGGCCGTCGTGCGGCCTAAGGCCCACCGCGTAGCCACGTGGGCACCGTCGTGCCATTTTCTTGCCGTCGGTGTGGCATCGTGGCGAAGCTTTAGCCAACGCAAGGCAACGCCCGTCGTGCGGCCTACTGCCCACCGCCTAGCCACGGGGGGCACCGTAGTGCCATTTTCTTGCCGTCGGTGTAGCATCGTGCCCATGCCTTAGCCAATGCAAGGCAACGGCCGTCGTGCGGCCTAAGGCCCACCGCGTAGCCACGGGGGGCACCGTCGTGCGATTTTCTTGCCGTCGGTGTGGCATCGTGCCCAAGCCTTAGCCAACGCAAGGGAACGGCCGTCGTGCGGCCTACAGCCCACCGCCTAGCCATGAGGGGCACCGTCGTGCGTTTTTCTTGCCGTGGGTGTGGCATCGTGCCCAAGCCTTAGCCAACGCAAGGCAACGGCCGTCGTGCGTTTTTCATGTCGTCGGTGTAGCATCGTGCCCATGCCTTAGCCAACGCAAGGCAACGGCCGTCGTGCGGCCTAAGGCCCACCGCCTAGCCACGATGGGCACCGTCGTGCGTTTTTCTTGCCGTGGGTGTGGCATCGTGCCCAAGCCTTAGCCAACGCAAGGCAACGGCCGTCGTGCGTTTTTCATGTCGTCGGTTGTAGCATCGTGCCCATGCCTTAGCCAACGCAAGGCAACGGCCGTCGTGCGGCCTAAGGCCCACCGCCTAGCCACGATGGGCACCGTCGTGCGTTTTTCTTGCCGTGGGTGTAGCATCGTGCCCATGCCTTAGCCAATGCAAGGCAACGGCCGTCGTGCGGCCTAAGGCCCACCGCGTAGCCACGGGGGGCACCGTCGTGCGATTTTCTTGCCGTCGGTGTGGCATCGTGCCCAAGCCTTAGCCAACGCAAGGGAACGGCCGTCGTGCGGCCTACAGCCCACCGCCTAGCCATGAGGGGCACCGTCGTGCGTTTTTCTTGCCGTGGGTGTGGCATCGTGCCCAAGCCTTAGCCAACGCAAGGCAACGGCCGTCGTGCGTTTTTCATGTCGTCGGTGTAGCATCGTGCCCATGCCTTAGCCAACGCAAGGCAACGGCCGTCGTGCGGCCTAAGGCCCACCGCCTAGCCACGATGGGCACCGTCGTGCGTTTTTCTTGCCGTGGGTGTGGCATCGTGCCCAAGCCTTAGCCAACGCAAGGCAACGGCCGTCGTGCGTTTTTCATGTCGTCGGTGTAGCATCGTGCCCATGCCTTAGCCAACGCAAGGCAACGGCCGTCGTGCGGCCTAAGGCCCACCGCCTAGCCACGATGGGCACCGTCGTGCGTTTTTCTTGCCGTGGGTGTAGCATCGTGCCCATGCCTTAGCCAATGCAAGGCAACGGCCGTCGTGCGGCCTAAGGCCCACCGCGTAGCCACGGGGGGCACCGTCGTGCGATTTTCTTGCCGTCGGTGTGGCATCGTGCCCAAGCCTTAGCCAACGCAAGGGAACGGCCGTCGTGCGGCCTACAGCCCACCGCCTAGCCATGAGGGGCACCGTCGTGCGTTTTTCTTGCCGTGGGTGTGGCATCGTGCCCAAGCCTTAGCCAACGCAAGGCAACGGCCGTCGTGCGTTTTTCATGTCGTCGGTGTAGCATCGTGCCCATGCCTTAGCCAACGCAAGGCAACGGCCGTCGTGCGGCCTAAGGCCCACCGCCTAGCCACGATGGGCACCGTCGTGCGTTTTTCTTGCCGTGGGTGTGGCATCGTGCCCAAGCCTTAGCCAACGCAAGGCAACGGCCGTCGTGCGTTTTTCATGTCGTCGGTGTAGCATCGTGCCCATGCCTTAGCCAACGCAAGGCAACGGCCGTCGTGCGGCCTAAGGCCCACCGCCTAGCCACGATGGGCACCGTCGTGCGTTTTTCTTGCCGTGGGTGTAGCATCGTGCCCATGCCTTAGCCAATGCAAGGCAACGGCCGTCGTGCGGCCTAAGGCCCACCGCGTAGCCACGGGGGGCACCGTCGTGCGATTTTCTTGCCGTCGGTGTGGCATCGTGCCCAAGCCTTAGCCAACGCAAGGGAACGGCCGTCGTGCGGCCTACAGCCCACCGCCTAGCCATGAGGGGCACCGTCGTGCGTTTTTCTTGCCGTGGGTGTGGCATCGTGCCCAAGCCTTAGCCAACGCAAGGCAACGGCCGTCGTGCGTTTTTCATGTCGTCGGTGTAGCATCGTGCCCATGCCTTAGCCAACGCAAGGCAACGGCCGTCGTGCGGCCTAAGGCCCACCGCCTAGCCACGATGGGCACCGTCGTGCGTTTTTCTTGCCGTGGGTGTGGCATCGTGCCCAAGCCTTAGCCAACGCAAGGCAACGGCCGTCGTGCGTTTTTCATGTCGTCGGTGTAGCATCGTGCCCATGCCTTAGCCAACGCAAGGCAACGGCCGTCGTGCGGCCTAAGGCCCACCGCCTAGCCACGATGGGCACCGTCGTGCGTTTTTCTTGCCGTGGGTGTAGCATCGTGCCCATGCCTTAGCCAATGCAAGGCAACGGCCGTCGTGCGGCCTAAGGCCCACCGCGTAGCCACGGGGGGCACCGTCGTGCGATTTTCTTGCCGTCGGTGTGGCATCGTGCCCAAGCCTTAGCCAACGCAAGGGAACGGCCGTCGTGCGGCCTACAGCCCACCGCCTAGCCATGAGGGGCACCGTCGTGCGTTTTTCTTGCCGTGGGTGTGGCATCGTGCCCAAGCCTTAGCCAACGCAAGGCAACGGCCGTCGTGCGTTTTTCATGTCGTCGGTGTAGCATCGTGCCCATGCCTTAGCCAACGCAAGGCAACGGCCGTCGTGCGGCCTAAGGCCCACCGCCTAGCCACGATGGGCACCGTCGTGCGTTTTTCTTGCCGTGGGTGTGGCATCGTGCCCAAGCCTTAGCCAACGCAAGGCAACGGCCGTCGTGCGTTTTTCATGTCGTCGGTGTAGCATCGTGCCCATGCCTTAGCCAACGCAAGGCAACGGCCGTCGTGCGGCCTAAGGCCCACCGCCTAGCCACGATGGGCACCGTCGTGCGTTTTTCTTGCCGTGGGTGTAGCATCGTGCCCATGCCTTAGCCAATGCAAGGCAACGGCCGTCGTGCGGCCTAAGGCCCACCGCGTAGCCACGGGGGGCACCGTCGTGCGATTTTCTTGCCGTCGGTGTGGCATCGTGCCCA
>JACYVW010000288.1:5000-10000 GCA_023065735.1 Coffea humblotiana | reverse complement strand
CCTAACCATGAGGGGCACCGTCGTGCGTTTTTCTTGCCGTGGGTGCAGCATCGTGCCCATGCCTTAGCCAATGCAAGGCAACGGCCGTCGTGCGGCCTAAGGCCCACCGCGTAGCCACGTGGGGCACCGTCGTGCCATTTTCTTGCCGTCGGTGTGGCATCGTGGCGAAGCTTTAGCCAACGCAAGGCAACGCCCGTCGTGCGGCCTACTGCCCACCGCCTAGCCACGGGGGGCACCGTAGTGCCATTTTCTTGCCGTCGGTGTGGCATCGTGGCCAAGCCTTAGCCAACGCAAGGCAACGGCCGTCGTGCTGCCTACAGGCCACCGCCTAGGCATGAGGGGCACCGTCGTGCGTTTTTCTCGCCGTGGGTGTATCATCGTGCCCATGCCTTAGCCAACGCAAGGTAATGGCCGTCGTGCGGCCTAAGGCCCACCGCCTAGCCACGATGGGCACCGTCGTGCGTTTTTCTTGCCGTGGGTGTGGCATCGTGCCCAAGTCTTAGCCAACGCAAGGCAACGGCCGTCGTGCGTTTTTCACGTCGTCGGTGTAGCATCGTGCCCACGCCTTAGCCAACGCAAGGCAACGGCCGTCGTGCCGCCTATGGCCCACCGCCAAGCCATGATGGGCACCGTCGTGCGTTTTTCTTGCCGTGGGTGTAGCATCGTACCCATGCCTTAGCCAACGGCCGTCGTGCGGCCTAAGGCCCACCGCCTAGCCACGATGGGCACCGTCGTGCGTTTTTCATGTCGTCGGTGTAGCATCGTGCCCATGCCTTAGCCAACGCAAGGCAACGGCCGTCGTGCGGCCTAAGGCCCACCGCCTAGCCACGATGGGCACCGTCGTGCGTTTTTCTTGCCGTGGGTGTAGCATCGTGCCCATGCCTTAGCCAATGCAAGGCAACGGCCGTCGTGCGGCCTAAGGCCCACCGCGTAGCCACGGGGGGCACCGTCGTGCGATTTTCTTGCCGTCGGTGTGGCATCGTGCCCAAGCCTTAGCCAACGCAAGGGAACGGCCGTCGTGCGGCCTACAGCCCACCGCCTAGCCATGAGGGGCACCGTCGTGCGTTTTTCTTGCCGTGGGTGTGGCATCGTGCCCAAGCCTTAGCCAACGCAAGGCAACGGCCGTCGTGCGTTTTTCATGTCGTCGGTGTAGCATCGTGCCCATGCCTTAGCCAACGCAAGGCAACGGCCGTCGTGCGGCCTAAGGCCCACCGCCTAGCCACGATGGGCACCGTCGTGCGTTTTTCTTGCCGTGGGTGTGGCATCGTGCCCAAGCCTTAGCCAACGCAAGGCAACGGCCGTCGTGCGTTTTTCATGTCGTCGGTTGTAGCATCGTGCCCATGCCTTAGCCAACGCAAGGCAACGGCCGTCGTGCGGCCTAAGGCCCACCGCCTAGCCACGATGGGCACCGTCGTGCGTTTTTCTTGCCGTGGGTGTAGCATCGTGCCCATGCCTTAGCCAATGCAAGGCAACGGCCGTCGTGCGGCCTAAGGCCCACCGCGTAGCCACGGGGGGCACCGTCGTGCGATTTTCTTGCCGTCGGTGTGGCATCGTGCCCAAGCCTTAGCCAACGCAAGGGAACGGCCGTCGTGCGGCCTACAGCCCACCGCCTAGCCATGAGGGGCACCGTCGTGCGTTTTTCTTGCCGTGGGTGTGGCATCGTGCCCAAGCCTTAGCCAACGCAAGGCAACGGCCGTCGTGCGTTTTTCATGTCGTCGGTGTAGCATCGTGCCCATGCCTTAGCCAACGCAAGGCAACGGCCGTCGTGCGGCCTAAGGCCCACCGCCTAGCCACGATGGGCACCGTCGTGCGTTTTTCTTGCCGTGGGTGTGGCATCGTGCCCAAGCCTTAGCCAACGCAAGGCAACGGCCGTCGTGCGTTTTTCATGTCGTCGGTGTAGCATCGTGCCCATGCCTTAGCCAACGCAAGGCAACGGCCGTCGTGCGGCCTAAGGCCCACCGCCTAGCCACGATGGGCACCGTCGTGCGTTTTTCTTGCCGTGGGTGTAGCATCGTGCCCATGCCTTAGCCAATGCAAGGCAACGGCCGTCGTGCGGCCTAAGGCCCACCGCGTAGCCACGGGGGGCACCGTCGTGCGATTTTCTTGCCGTCGGTGTGGCATCGTGCCCAAGCCTTAGCCAACGCAAGGGAACGGCCGTCGTGCGGCCTACAGCCCACCGCCTAGCCATGAGGGGCACCGTCGTGCGTTTTTCTTGCCGTGGGTGTGGCATCGTGCCCAAGCCTTAGCCAACGCAAGGCAACGGCCGTCGTGCGTTTTTCATGTCGTCGGTGTAGCATCGTGCCCATGCCTTAGCCAACGCAAGGCAACGGCCGTCGTGCGGCCTAAGGCCCACCGCCTAGCCACGATGGGCACCGTCGTGCGTTTTTCTTGCCGTGGGTGTGGCATCGTGCCCAAGCCTTAGCCAACGCAAGGCAACGGCCGTCGTGCGTTTTTCATGTCGTCGGTGTAGCATCGTGCCCATGCCTTAGCCAACGCAAGGCAACGGCCGTCGTGCGGCCTAAGGCCCACCGCCTAGCCACGATGGGCACCGTCGTGCGTTTTTCTTGCCGTGGGTGTAGCATCGTGCCCATGCCTTAGCCAATGCAAGGCAACGGCCGTCGTGCGGCCTAAGGCCCACCGCGTAGCCACGGGGGGCACCGTCGTGCGATTTTCTTGCCGTCGGTGTGGCATCGTGCCCAAGCCTTAGCCAACGCAAGGGAACGGCCGTCGTGCGGCCTACAGCCCACCGCCTAGCCATGAGGGGCACCGTCGTGCGTTTTTCTTGCCGTGGGTGTGGCATCGTGCCCAAGCCTTAGCCAACGCAAGGCAACGGCCGTCGTGCGTTTTTCATGTCGTCGGTGTAGCATCGTGCCCATGCCTTAGCCAACGCAAGGCAACGGCCGTCGTGCGGCCTAAGGCCCACCGCCTAGCCACGATGGGCACCGTCGTGCGTTTTTCTTGCCGTGGGTGTGGCATCGTGCCCAAGCCTTAGCCAACGCAAGGCAACGGCCGTCGTGCGTTTTTCATGTCGTCGGTGTAGCATCGTGCCCATGCCTTAGCCAACGCAAGGCAACGGCCGTCGTGCGGCCTAAGGCCCACCGCCTAGCCACGATGGGCACCGTCGTGCGTTTTTCTTGCCGTGGGTGTAGCATCGTGCCCATGCCTTAGCCAATGCAAGGCAACGGCCGTCGTGCGGCCTAAGGCCCACCGCGTAGCCACGGGGGGCACCGTCGTGCGATTTTCTTGCCGTCGGTGTGGCATCGTGCCCAAGCCTTAGCCAACGCAAGGGAACGGCCGTCGTGCGGCCTACAGCCCACCGCCTAGCCATGAGGGGCACCGTCGTGCGTTTTTCTTGCCGTGGGTGTGGCATCGTGCCCAAGCCTTAGCCAACGCAAGGCAACGGCCGTCGTGCATTTTTCATGTCGTCGGTGTAGCATCGTGCCCATGCCTTAGCCAACGCAAGGCAACGGCCGTCGTGCGGCCTAAGGCCCACCGCCTAGCCACGATGGGCACCGTCGCGCGTTTTTCTTGCCGTGGGTGTGGCATCGTGCCCAAGCCTTAGCCAACGGCCGTCGTGCAGCCTAAGGCCCGCCGCCTAGCCATGAGGGGCACCGTCGTGCGTTTTTCTTGCCGTGGGTGTAGCATCGTGCCCATGCCTTAGCCAACGCAAGGCAATGGCCGTCGTGCGGCCTAAGGCCCTCCGCGTAGCCACGGGGGGCACCGTCGTGCCATGTTCTTGCCGTCGGTGTGGCATCGTGCCCAAGCCTTAGCCAACGCAAGGGAACGGCCGTCGTGCGGCCTACAGCCCACCGCCTAGCCATGAGGGGCACCGTCGTGCATTTTTTTTGCCGTGGATGTAGCATCGGGCCCATGCCTTAGCCAACACAAGGCAACGCCCGTCGTGCGGCCTAAGGCCCACCGCCTAGCCACGATGGGCACCGTCGTGCGTTTTTCTCCCCGTGGGTGTGGCATCGTGACCATGCCTTAGCCAACGCAAGGCAACAGCCGTTGTGCGGCCTAAGGCCCGCCGCCTAGCCTTGAGGGGCACCGTCGTGCGTTTTTCTTGCCGTCAGTGTGGCATCGTGCCCATGCCTTAGCCAACGCAAGGCATCGGCCGTCGTGCGGCCTAAGCCCCACCGCCTAGCCATGGGGGGCACCGTCGTGCCATTTTCTTGCCGTGGGTGTGGCATCGTGCCCATGCCTTTGCCAATGCAAGGCAACAGCCGTCGTGCGGCTTAATGCCCACTGCCTAGCCATGTGGGGCACCGTCGTGCATTTTTCACGTCGTCGGTGTGGCATCCTGCGCATGCCTTAGCCAACGCAAGGCAACGGCCGTCGTGCGGTCTAAGGCCCACCGCCTAGCCATGATGAGCACCGTCATGCGTTTTTCTTGCCGTGGGTGTAGCATCGTGCCCATGCCTTAGCCAACGCAAGGCAACGGCAGTCGTGCCCATGCCTTGGCCAATGCAAGGCAACGGCCACCGTGCCCATGCCTTGGCCAACGCAAGGCAACGGCCGTCGTGCGGCCTAAGGCTCACCGCCTAGCCACGAGGAGCACCGTCGTGCGTTTTTCACGTCGTCTGTGTAGTATCGTGCCCCTACCTTAGCCAACGCAAGGCATCGGCCGTCGTGCGGTCTAAGGCCCACCGCCTAGCCATGATGAGCACCGCCGTGCGTTTTTCTTGCCGAGGGTGTAGCATCGTGCCCATGCCTTAGCCAACGCAAGGCAACGCCCATCGTGCGGCCTAAGGCTCACCGCATAGCCATGAGGATCACCGTCGTGCGTTTTTCACGTCGTCGGTGTAGTTTCGTGCCCGTGTCTATGGCATTTCCTAGCCAACGCACGACAACTGCCGTCGTGCGGTCTAATGCCTACCACCTAGCCTTGTTTTCTCTTGTTTTTATCTTTTTAAGCATACATGTCGAGTCACGTTAATGTCCACACCCATATGTCTTTAAATTTCATAAATTTCTTCTTTTTTAGTTAAACTATATTTTTG
>JACYVW010000286.1:0-35977 GCA_023065735.1 Coffea humblotiana | reverse complement strand
AGGCAAGGGCCCAATTCAGCCAGAAGGCTTACATTCATGCACAAGTAACATTTAATCATTCAATCATTCCAATGTCACGTTCATTTGGGCCGAGTGCGAAAAGTACACACTCGCCTAGTAAAAATCATTTTTGCAATCATTGAAAACATTTAACATTTAATCAAGTATTTCAACTAGCCACATAGTCAATGAAACATAACGTATATAGAACATCACCTAAGCAAAGCAAAACGTCCAAAGTATCCCTCCGGATCTCAACCCTAGTCTCCAAGAAACCCTAAGAGTAATCAAGAGAAATACATTATGGTACAAATGGAAACGTACAATTGCAAGTAAAATGGCTCACATAACACTACTCAAGTGAAACTAAGAATGTCTAAGCAAGGAAGTTCATCGCATTCCAAAATCACCTTTCAACCTCATTTCCATTCACTCAAGTTCAAGAAAATAAACGGACAGCATTTCCCTTGTTTTTCCTTACTTTCCATGCTACAACCCAACCACCAAATCATACCATTCAATCACAATTTCATATACAAACCATAAGCTATCAAACACCCTTAAAATGCAACCATTGAAGCTTTACAGCCATCCAAAACCAGGCCCAAATATTCCATCATAACTCAGCACACACAACTCCAATTCAGTTGATTCCAAAGCCATATGAAAGCTAAGATACAAGGCTACAACTCTTAAGAAGGCATAAAAAGCTAATTCATTCATCTTCCCAGCCAAAAGAGCCAATTACAGAGGCTGATTACCATTCTCGGACAGAAACAGGGCAGCAGGGGTAAAATAGTCATTTCACAGGCTACAGTGCTCCGATTGAGCTGAAATTTTACAGGCATACTCTACACTCAATTATATACAACTTTCATGTTTTGAGCTAAGTCCAATTCGGCCTTCATCATGACCGAACAACACTGATCAGATTAGGGCAGAAACATTCACACTAAATCAGAAATCTAACCAACTCTCCACTAATCCACAAAATCATCCGTTAATCATGTTAGCAAGCCACCATAGGCCACTAATTTGCAACTACTGGAAACAAAAAGGATGTTCTTAGCAACCTTATCTTCAAACCTCAAAGAAAGTTGGTAGCTTAGACTTCCTCCTCCCAAAACAACTCCACCAAGGCCTTCAATTTCCCTTAGCTAGCACTTGTATGGAATAGATTTCAATTTGGTCGGTTAAAACTCAAGATTTGGCCAAGATTAGAAGCTAGAAATGGAAGAGGTTTTTCCTTGTTTTTCTCTTCATAAGGTTCGGCCAAGGCAAGAGAAGAAATGAGGGAATTTTGGTCAAATTTTGGTTTTGGTAAAGGTGAGAAAGTTAGGCAAGTTTCCTCCAATCGGTTGGCGACACGTGGCGTCCTTTAGGTTTTAAGCTTATCTTCCCACTTCCAATAATTAGTCTACCTAATTAACCTCTAATCATCTCCTAGCACCTTGGAAAATAATGTCACTTAATATTTCATCACTTAATCGGCAAAATTATATCGCACTAGCGGGCCCCACATCGAACAAATGCACTTCAAGTTACGCACACTAACTTGTACTAGCAAAATGATTTAAAAATTGTACTTACTTGTAAAATGTACAAAACATTTAATATTTTCAAAGGACAGTATAAAATATAGGCACAGAAATAAAATAATACTTGAAAATGTGAAAATTTTCGGGTTCTCACACTCTCTCCCCCTTAAGAAATTTCGTCTCGAAATTTTACCTTCCGTTTCCTCATGTGCCCCCAGAACTTGTTGCTGCTCTATGGCATATACTTGTGCCGGTGCTTTTGATCGGTCCCCTCGTTCGTTAGTCGGTTTAGGCTGGGTTCCACCTACTGATCGAATACTATTCTCTCGTGGCTGTTTCTTCTGACAATTACTCAACTGATGCTCACCACTCCCACAGATCAAACACTTTCGCCCTTTTCTCCAACAGTCATTCTCAGTGTGGTTTGCCTTTCCACAATAGTCACAAGCCAAGCGAGGAATTACGGTTTGGCTTTCGCGAGAAGTCTTCTCAGGTACTATCTGACTTCCTTTTGTAGATCCCTCATATAGTGCTCCAAATGTCCAGGGTGGATGAGGGAAATGGTTCACTTTTGGCACTTTGGAGGGCGTTGTCTTTTCCCCAGATTCTTCAGGTATGCTACTAGGTGCGCCCTTTTCCGCACTTGAAAAGCTTTTACTTGTGCTTTTGCATCCTCAATTCTTTGTGCTTTCTCAAGAGCTTCCGTAAAGGTGTTAATTTGAACCGCCGCTAAAGCTTCTTGAATTTCCAAATTCAAGCCTTGGATGAACCGCCTTATCCTTCTTCGCTCAGTAACCACTAATTCAGAGGCGAACTTGGATAATTTAGTGAATTTCGCCTCATATTCGGCCACACTCAGGGTTCCTTGACGCAATCCAATAAATTCGTCCTCCCTCCTTTCTTGGACCAGAGGTGGGAGGTATTTCTCGTAAAATTCCCGTGTAAAGTTTACCCATGTCCACGCAGTTTGTTCTCTCTCCCATTTGGCCCTAAACATTCCACCCATGCTCTGGCTGGTCCTTCAAATTGAAATACAGCAAAGTTCACTTGTCTTTGCTCCGTGTAGTTTAGGGCTGCAAAGATGTTGATCATTACCTCTAACCACTGCTCAGCCACATCTGGATCAGGTCCTCCAAGGAATTTGGGAGGATTAAACTTTTGAAACCGTTCCAAAGCCTTATCCCCTCCTATTTTCTCTTATCTCAGGGTTCTGGGGTTGATGTACTGGCAATTGGCCTTGCTGATCTACCAATCGCGCGAGGATACTAGTCATTTGTTGTATCGCCGCCGCCACTTGATCTCCGGCCTCAACCCTCGGCCCACGCTCTTGCTCAGTCACTGTTGCTCTTTATTTACTGGGTTCTCGAGCTTGCCTAGCCCCACAGCCACGACCAGCTCCACGTCCGCGTCCACGACTACGTCTCCCTTCCATTCCCTTTTCTCTCTCTCCCTTTTTTTTTTTTTTCAAAAGTGATTTGGTATGCAAACAAGTAATTGACTAAAATGGCAAGATATAACACACCAAATATGCAAGGAAACATATCAAGTTAGACAAATTAAGCCAAGTTAAAAAGTCACAAGTTAAATACACACAGTAGTAACCAAATATATATACAGTAGCAGTACAGGGCAAAACAAAGGAAAATCACGACGTGCCATACCACACTCGGCTAAACACTTCCCCATCCGATCTCTCACTTCCCTTACTATCCGAACTATACATCCGTTAACACTTTACACTTACTCTCACCAAACATTAGCCCAATCCTGTTTCCCACGAAAGATCGCAAATCCTTAGTACTACCCGCGTACTCGGGTACAAGAATCCGAGATAATTCACCACTCGAGCTGGCCAGTCCCAAGTGTAAATTATCTACAAACGAGATTCCTACCAGACGTACATTTCTATTGTCATCAAGTACCCTAAAATGATGTACACTTATAACAGGCACGATTCATAACTTATGCTCAGAAGAGCACTTAGTCCTTCACACTTATTCACGGAATCAGGACCATACACCACTTGGCCCAAGCTCACTCCGCGCAGAGACCACGCGAAGCTGCTCTGATACCACCTGTGACAGCCCCACCTTACCCTAAGGCGAACCAAAGGGTTCGGCGGACCGCCGGCCCAGCTCTCGCCAGGACTCGTTCACTCACATCAAAGAAAGTAAGATAAAGCCTCGAGAATAAGCGGAAACGAAACCCAGACTTGAAACATATACTTACATTTATCCCAAACTCAACCAATTACATAGTCCCAAATATATACATAAGCTTTAAATTCTTAGTACATTCCAACCCTAATCAAGCACTAGAACGAGATCAAAAGCCAAAACAATACAAAAGGCTAAACTATACTATACAGGTCTCTCGCCCTTGCTCGCAACCCCTGTTAAGGAAAACAAAAGACGTGGAATGAGCTAAAAGCCCAGCGAGGTTCTATATACTCAACTAAGCAATTAAACAAGGACATAAGCAGGTAACAACAAGTATCCAGATAACATTTACGATATAAAGCAAGAATAACACATTCATTAAAAGGATACGGAGTCATTCGTTCGTTCATTCGTTCATCGACCATCCATTCCTTCAATCATTTAGAAAAATTTCATTTGTCATTGAAAATCCCTCCGTCATTCTTGCCATTCATTCGTTCATTTCGTTCTTCCCCTTCTGGCCAGCGCACTGGCCAGTCCTTCCCAAACTTCATGGTCATACTCGAGTATACCAAACATTCACATTAACCCAGAGTCACTAATCGCCGACCGAGTCCGCTTCTGGCTCGAGTCGACCAGTAACAAAAGGCAAGGGCCCAGTTCAGCCAGAAAGGCTTACATTCATGCACAAGTAACATTTAATCATTCAATCATTCCAATGTCACGTTCATTTGGGCCGAGTGCGATAAAGTACACACTCGCCCTAGTAAAAATCATTTTTGCAATCATTTGAGAATATTTAACATTTAATCAAGTATTTCAACTAGCCACATAGTCAATGAAACATAACGTATATAGAACACTCACCTAAGCAAGCAAAACGTCCAAAGTATCCCTCCGGATCTAACCCTAGTCTCCAAGAAACCCTAAGAGTAATCAAGAGAATACATTATGGTACAAATGGAAACGTACAATTGCAAGTAAAATGCTCACATAACACTACTCAAGTGAAACTAAGAATGTCTAAGCAAGGAAGTTCAATCGCATTCCAAAATCACCTTTCAAACCTCATTTCCATTCACTCAAGTTCAAGAAAATAAACGGACAGCATTTCCCCTTGTTTTTCCTTACTTTCCATGCTACAACCCAACCACCAAATCATACCATTCCAATCGCAATTTCATATACAAACCATAAGCTATCAAACACCCTTAAAATGCAACCAATTGAAGCTTTACAGCCATCCAAAACCAGGCCCAAATATTCCATTCATAACTCAGCACACACAACTCCAATTCAGTTGATTCTAAAGCCATATGAAAGCTAAGATACAAGGCTACAACTCTTAAGAAGGCATAAAAAGCTAATTCATTCATCTTCCCAGCCAAAAGAGCCAATTACAGAGGCTGATTACCATTCTCGGACAGAAACAGGGCAGCAGGGGTAAAATAGTCATTTCACAGGCTACAGTGCTCTGATTGAGCTGAAATTTTACAGGCATACTCTAAACTCAATTCTCTACAACTTTCATGTTTTGAGCTAAGTCCAATTCGGCCTCCATCATGACCGAAAAACACTGATCAGATTAGGGCAGAAACATTCACACTAAATCAGAAATCTAACCAACTCTGCACTAATCCACAAAATCATCCATTAATCATGTTAGCAAGCCACCATAGGCCACTAATTTGTAACTATTGGAAACAAAAAGGATGTTCTTTAGCAACCTTACCTTCAAACCTCAAAGAAAGTTGGTAGCTTAGACTTCCTCCTCCCAAAACAACTCCACCAAGGCCTTCAATTTCCCTTAGCTAGCACTTGTATGGAATAGATTTCAATTTGGTCGGTTAAAACTCAAGATTTGGCCAAGATTAGAATCTAGAAATGGAAGAGGTTTTTCCTTGTTTTTTCTCTTCATAAGGTTCGGCCAAGGCAAGAGAAGAAATGAGGGAATTTTGGTCAAATTTTGGTTTTGGTAAAGGTGAGAAAGTTAGGCAAGTTTCCTCCAATCGATTGGCGACACGTGGCGTCCTTTAGGTTTTAAGCTTATCTTCCCACTTCCAATAATTAGTCTACCTAATTAACCTCTAATCATCTCCTAGCACCTTGGAAAATAATGTCACTTAATATTTCATCACTTAATCGGCAAAATTATATCGCACTAGCAGGCCCCACATCGAACAAATGCACTTCAAGTTACGCACACTAACTTGTACTAGCAAAATGATTTAAAATTGTACTTACTTGTAAAATGTACAAAACATTTAATATTTTCAAAGGACAGTATAAAATATAGGCACAGAAATAAAATAATACTTGAAAACGTGAAAATTTTCGGGTTCTCACATGGGTAGCTTGGATTATGGTGAAATTTGTTGTGTGGGGCTCTATGAATTCCCACTTTGAGTTGTTGGACTGATTTGATGAGTGTTATTGTTGTTAATGCTGGATTAGAGGTTAAACTAGTGGAAATAAGTAGCATTATTGAAGGAAAGCTCAACGGTAGTTAAGGGTGAAATTTTCCAATTCTGCCCTTATATTGTCCATGGCCTTTAAGGCGAATTTTTGTGGATCTAATGGCTTAGTTATGATGTTTATATGTTGTATGAGATGTGTAGAAAGTTTCGTTGAAAAATTCCATGAATTGGTTGGCCAAAAGTTAAAATTTCGTAAGGAAGCAAACCTGGAAAATCCTCACGTCACTGCCCAGGCAGTGTTCTTGTTTCGGCCATATCTTTTTGCTCCGATGTTGAAATCGAGTGCCATTTGTGGCACTGGAAACTAGACATTCCCAGCTTTCCAACGGTATAAAATGTAGGTTCTAATTCGACCCGAGTGATCTGTACCAAGCTTGTAAAGTCGACTGCTCTGTTCCACGTTTTCACAGGGAACTCTGTTTTGTGCAGCGACTTGGTGTCCAAAACTAACCTAGTTGTGGACTGATTTTGTAAATGATTTCTTCTAAGAAATTGTAGGTTTATGAATCTAGTTTTCAACACCACTAACCACGTTCAATTCCGAGTTGAATTGAGTGAGTTGTGGCTGAAATCCAAAACTGATTCAGAGGTAGAAAACCCTCTTTTGGGCTAGTTAAAGTTTTAGCTTCGATTTGGGACTTGTTAATTCGAATTTCTTGGTGTTAATCACCTACAAAATTACACCTTGGATGTTTCTTAGACCTTGTCTTCATGAATGGACGATGGTTGAGAATTTTCATTGGCCAAATGTTTGGAAAAGGGGAAAAACACAAATGCAAGGCAGATTGCCTTAGAAATTTTGCAAATTTTATTGACTTTGTTCACTAGCTTCCCAAACGACTATTTCCATGAAATTTGGTATAGGTATAGCCCTCATATGGTAGTATAATACTGCCAAATTTGGTGTCATTCCGAGTTCATTTTGATGCTCAAACAAAGTTCCAAAGTTCCTGACTTCAACCTGGAAAATTGTCCAAGTGTCTCAATTTTTCAGCAAATTTGAGCTACTATATCTTGGATCTCAAAACTCCAATTCTTGTTCCATTTGTTGGACTTTAAACCATTTTTGTAAATCTAATTGAGTTCCAAAATTTAAAGGCTAGATCGAATTCTGTGATTTTTACCGATTTTCCAAAGTTGGCGAAAAACCAACCTTAAAACTGCCTTGCGAGCTTTAAACAGCAACTTTGAGCTTAATTTTTGAATATCTTATGTTAGGAATCATAGAAACATGTCTTCTAGGAACTTTTAGTACTTTGAAAGAAGTTTCCAACGGTACGAAGTTTTCCAATTTTGGACCTACGAAGAGTGAGTTTATGATTTTTGCAAAAAATACCCCTTAAATCTGAAATTTTTGAAACTTAAGGAAATGGAGTTTTTTCGAATTCTCCTTTTCCCCTCGATAACACTTGAGCGTTTTACACCCGATTTCAAAGGTGAAAAACCTGATTTCTCTTGTACTTTAAAATCCCTTCTTTGAGCCTTGATTTACGTATAAATCGGGCCCATTTTCATGAGAATTTTCTTAGATTGTACAAGTGTACAATCTTCTTTGATAATTAGGATATTAAGTAATGGATTATTATTTAATTGCTCAGGCACCCGCGAGGACCTTCAAGAGGATCCAACGGTGAACGCTTGAAACACTAGTGACATTTCTACTTGAGAAACTTGGTGAGTGTCAAGTGCATGAATTTATTGCTAAGTGGTTAATTGATTCTTATCCGTTATGTGAATTTGAAATTTTGAGACGAGTGTGTACTTTACCGCATTCGTTCTCTTTCAAACGAGATTATATTTGTATTTTGTTATGTGGATTCATATTCGATTTGTATATGGTAATGTGGATGTGATTTGTATTTATGATTCGTATATGTAATTCGTATTTGTGATTCCTACTTGGAATCGTCGATTTGAACGTTGCTCATCGACTTATATTCGTATTCGTATTCGGGGACGGCCAAACTCGTTGGCTAACTTTGCGAATCGAGCAAGCATGGGCTTGGTCGATAAGCTTAGCAAACCATGAGATATTCGTAGGGCATGATCTATTGGAGAGATCTTGCTCGGCATTACTCGTGCAGTTTTTGCCATGATATACTCGAGTATTATCAAAAATTTTGATGAGCGGACCTGGTAAGGGGTGTAATGGTGACGGGATTTGAAAAAAAGTGGTGTATCTACGGATTTGATACTTATGTGGTTGACGAAGTGTCAACATGAGATGTGATCAAGACTCCGACTCGACTACGTAGAATTTAGCTCCTGAGAGCTACAGTATCCTTGAATTGTTTCTGTTTATTTTTTTGAAATGTGAATTATTCGAACTTATAGCTTTACTTATTATGTAATTTGTGGCTATTTGGATTGCGTGTTTGCATGTGTGTTTCTTGGCCTCACGAGCGTTTTGCTCACCCCTGTAGATTTGTTTTCCTTAACAGGATGGATCGAAGAGAACTCGAGGAAAACCCCCTTTCGGATGTACTTTTATATTAGGGTTTTCAATGTTCATGACTAGACTCTGGATTTTTGTATAACCTGGGATTGATGTATATTTTGGAATCTAATGTAAGATATGGACGATGGATGCGTTTTGTACTCGTGGTGTACTAGTGAATTTTGGTAATGGAAGCGACTTTATTCATTTGGCTTGTATTGTTAATTATTTATAGTTAAGTTTTGAATGATTTTGCCTGAGTCCTGGCGAGAGTTGGGCAGGCGTCCCGCGGATACCCTCTGGTTCGCCTTAGGGAGAAGTGGGGGCGTCACAACAGGTGTTTGTTCAGGCAATTCAAGAACCACAAGCTCTAAAGGCTCACATTCAAAAGGTATTATTTCGAGAATAAACGGATCAGTGTTTTCCTTGACTTTATAAGCTTCCTCCTCCAGTATAAATGGCTCTCCAATAGTTTCCATTATCTCAACTTCATCCACAATGAATTGTGTAGGCTCCTCGACCTCCTCGTCTACGGTAATAGCTCCCACAGTATCCTTGTGTGTGGGAAGAGATTTTTTGCTAACATTTGGACCTTGTTCATCCCTCCTTCTCAGAACTATGTCTTTGGCCTCGATCATATCTTGGATCTTATGCTTAAACACCTAACAATTAACAGTTGAATGTCCAGGGGTTCCCGAATGGTAAGCACAAAAAATTGAGGATCATAACCAATGAGAATCCTTTGGAATAATTTTTGGGACCGTGCCAATTTTTCTAGCAGCCTTCAATTGCTCATATAATTGGTCAACAGGCTGACCCAAATTTATGAAGGTTCGGTTATGGGGCTGGATTTTGGGCGTCACCGGTTTGTTAGTAGGGGTAATTTGGGTTGGGAGGTGGAATAGGTCTTGGATTAAAAGGAGGGCGAGGTCTTGATTTGAAAGTTAAGTGAAACTATGTGAAATGGTGTTGAGGGTGCATTTGAGTAATTTGGTCGAGATCGGGGGTAGTTGATAGTGGTATTGTAAACAGGTCGAGGCATGGTTGGTATGTGTAACGAGGTGAATAGATGGGGTATTGTTCGTATCTGGGTCGGGAAGAAGAGCCTTGGCCCCATACAAAAGAAGCTTCCTCGTCTTTCTTTTAAAATTGAGACTTCTTACTACTGCTGCTCTGACTCTGCATAGCTTCCCAATTGTGACTTCAAAGCTGAAACATTAACGACTTTCCCTACTCTCATAAACTCATCATACTCCTCCAACTTATTGACAATCTCGGCAAAAGAACATCCAGTCATTCAAAAAATTTTTCTCAAAATAGGGCGGGTCATGGGGCTTTAATGAATGTACGAATAATCTCATTTTCAGTCATGGGAGGCTCCACCTTGGCGGCCAACTTCCTCCATCTCTTCGCATACGACTTGTGGTCCTCAGATGGTTTTCTCTTAGTTCCCTCCAATGTGGTCCTCGTCAGAGTGAACTCGCAGTTGTATTCGTACTGCTTCACAAAAGCGGTTGATAAATCAAGTCAGGATCTCATATCCTCAGGTTTCAAGTTGGAATACCAATCCAATGCATTGCCTTCTAGACTCTCAGGAAATAGGCATACAGGCAGATTCTCATCATCTATCGGTCTCCCTAACTTGTTTGCAAACA
This sequence comes from Coffea humblotiana, assembly GCA_023065735.1. Lineage (NCBI taxonomy): Eukaryota > Viridiplantae > Streptophyta > Magnoliopsida > Gentianales > Rubiaceae > Coffea > Coffea humblotiana. The sequence continues at coordinate 25,711 of JACYVW010000286.1, read as the reverse complement.
TCCGAATGTGTGTTTTGGGATTGCCAGTTCCATCATACTTGTTAAACTTGATGCTTTGAAACCGATCGGCAATTGCATATCCGGAAAAAGACACAGCTCATTGTAGTGCAGGCCTCCTTGCTTGCTCAAATCTTGGCTTTTCTTATGAACTCCTCAAACCGATCCAATCTCTTTAGCAAATTCTTAACCACAGGTTGCGGATGACTCCCTAACTTCGGCTTTCCCTTGAGCGGCGGCATCTAGAGTGAATGGCTCAGCGGTAGAGTAATAATGTGGTCCTTGAGATTCAAATGACATGCTCATACTACTTGGTGGATAATTCTGAAGAATTTGGGCATGAGAAGGGTTAATTTGGATGTTAGGTGCATAAGTGGGTAGTGGGCCATGAGGGGGAGAGGTAAAGGTTTCTTCAGGTGGGTTTATAACTTGTGAAGTAACAGCGGTTTGGGGTATAAGGTAAGAATATTGGTTGAGATTCAGGTTGGCCAGAGAGTACGGGTTCATGTTGTTCACCACTAGACCCACCAGCGACCAATTAATCGATCCGCGCCGTTGTGCATCATTTCGATGCTCAACTCATTAAATCGGTTTAGAACTTCACTCAGTTGAGCCCCCCAAATTTGCTCATGTCAGTGGGATGGTGCCGTGGTTGTGGGCCTATCAGATGATTTCTGGATGGGTACTTATGTTTACACTATCTCTTGAACCTCGGCTACGCGATCAGGTGATAATGGGGTTTTTTCGGGTAGCTATATTGGCAATTACTACCTGAGAACGTAGGAAAACCCTTATTAGATGCCCTTCTCGCTTGACTGTTATTAAAAGAAAGAAAGAAAAAAGAAAAAGACAAGAGTTAGTAAAAATTAGAATTCATATGCGTGTCCTATTGGGGAGCCCTTTTGTGCCAAGGGTAGGCCTAATATGATGCAATACCTTCGGGGTAAAATCCAATTTCAAACTGTAAGTGATGAAAAAGCAGAAATTTTCATTAACATTGATGATTCAATCCTTCTTTACAATCTCATTGATGGTTCGACTGACCATTTTTACAAAATCCTCATGCCTTGCTAATCTAGTGCGTTGAGATTCCCTAGAACTCCCTATATTAAACTTCCGAATCTCATCTTGATTTTATCAAATGCACCTAATGCTTCTCCAATTTTTCAGCTTTCTTTGCCTCTCCTTTTAACTGTGATCGAGCATCCTCCAAGACTTGGTCGGCCACTATAATTTGCAATTGATGATCCTCCAACTCTTTCTTTAGTTTCTCATTTTGCTCTTCAGGACTAATGGAGACAGACGGCACCTTTCCCTTCCTTGTGCTATTATCATGTTGATCCATTCATTGTATTCCAAAGTGACCCTAGGCTCTGCTTTATTCACTTGATCTAGGTGCAGGTTGTCTAAGTACGAAGGTTCCCCAAGCCTCTAAGACCATGCTTCGGCATTCAGCAATTGTATAGAATCTGATGTTTCCAATTCCTTGGACTATCGGCACTCTCTGTGGATACCCAAATTGCCTCATAACTCGTAACGGAATGTACGAACTAATCCATTGGTGCCTACTAAAGGGATAAAACCATGTTGTAGTCGTGAAAGCCGGATCCCTTACTTTCGTCCAATCAAGAACCCATTGTACCCTATTCGAGTCAAATTATCGAACTCTTGAACAAAACGACTCGGAGATGCTATTCGGTAGTATCCTTTGACCCTCTCTCGGTGTGACTCGATCCAATTCTCCGTTGGAAGCATGATCCTAAGGGATTGAGTATCTCTTTGATAAATGCTCCATTGCCCACATCTGAAGTACCAAATTGGATGCGTAGAAGAACCCCTTTTCTTTTGACACTCGATAGTAGCTGTGAAGATATCGGCGATAATGGATAGGTACTAAAGTGGGGGTTTTTCCCTTGATTCCCAGAAACACATTCTGAATCATATTAATAGTCGAGAAGATAACCTTTCCATGCTTTTGTGGGAATAATAGTAGTTTAATCAGAGTCAATCCAAAGGCTTGCACTCGCTTCTCCTCCCACATGCTCTCGGCTAATGAAGAAGTTACCACGGTGTTGGTCATAAGATTCTTTTTCCCCAAATCGCTTGTATAGAAAACTCTAATGGGCATGATTTCGCGTCCGGGTATTGGTTCATACTAACTTGTCTTAACCCCAAAAACCTATAAAACTGTTCTCTGGTTCCACTAGTTGGGTATAACATAGGGTAACCCTTCCCAGGTATTTGCAATAATCCTTCTATTTCCTCTAGGGTTGGTGTTAGTTCACATTCTCCAAATCGGAAAACGGAACCCTGCGGATCACAGTACTCGAGTAAAGTTTGGATGATCGCCATATTTGGACTTATATTCAAGAGACTCGGTAAATGCCCTATTATATTGAATAGTCTGTTCACTTCATGCGCCATGTTGTTCTTTCAGTTCTATCAGCTCATGAGGTATTTGGTTTAACATTCTACATGGAGTCATCTTGAGGAAAATTTCACTTTTAGTACCTTACCTTGGGGATTTTACCCCTTATGCCAAACAAAATTGTAAATATGCAAGTCTCATTGGATTAAATATTTGAGACATGTGGTGCTTATTCCTAATGTGGTATTCCATATACGGCATTCCCTTCTAAGGTTTATGCATGATGCCAGTTTATTAAAGCGATAAAATATGCAATTTAAATAATAGAATTGACCTAAAGGAACCCTTTATAACGCCAGGGTAGGTCTAAAATGATACGCAATTATTAATCTATGAATGTAACATACCAAAATCTTTAAATGTGCAATAAACTATCTAAAAGGGGTAGGTTCTGAAAGAGGATCATGCTAGACCTCTTATTCCTAATGTTGGTGGATACAAAAGGTAAGAAAACGAGAAAATGTTAATTCAACACATAACACGTTGCGACAACCAATTAATACAAAAAGCAAAAAAGGAGAATACGGAAGGAGGGGTGGAATCCCTCCCATCGTGTTTAGTGTCCTTAGGTTTGGAATAAGGTCGACTCTAACCCTAAGGTACTTCTAATATGGATGCATGAGTTTGGCTTACTAATGCATCTAGACTCGAAAAGTCTCCAGGTTCCCAAACCTTCAGACCTAAGGCGAAGGGTCATCAATCTCAGGGCCTTTGGTCAGTGGCTCGAGTGATTCCTTAGGCATCGCTATGGGCGCAGAGCACACCATCCGCCTACCTAAGGCAATCAATTCTAATCCTACAAAGAGGTGTGGGAAACGCCCACGAAAAAGAAAATAGGGTAAATAAAACTATGCATGCACGTATGAGGTGCTTTTCTTTTGAGGGGAGGGATTATACCATCAAATGCGGTCGACGGTTCTAGGGTAACTATCCCCCCACCCAACAATGCAAGCGCGGTACAGTAAAAAGCAAATAAACCATCCATTCATCACATACATAGTGTGCGAGGGGTGATTACGCGGGGCGTGCAAATGCAAAAAAAAAACCTAAAAAAAGAGGGAAAAGGGCAAGGAAAAAGAAAAAGAAGAATGCATCCCAAAAACTTCCTAATGCGATATATAAGAAGGTTCGAAAAAGAAAATGATTGACTAAATCAGATGCTCGAACTCTTTAAATCCCCAGTGGAGTTGCCAACTGTCGCACCCCCATTTTTAAATAAAAAATGAATAGTTTTTAAAAAATGGATTTTGGGTTAAAAAATGAGTTTTGATTTAATTTTAATTGAAAAATAATTTTAATTTAAAGACAATGAATTAAAAAAATGAAAGAGGGCCTAAATGGGGTTTGAAAGTGCGACGATTGGACCCAGATTATAGTTTAAAAAAGGGTTTTAAATAAAAATAGGAGTCGCCACTTGGTATCGAGTTAAGGTGTACCAAATCACCTAAAAAATGAATTTTTAAAGAAAAAGATAGAAAAACCCTTTTTAAACGACTTCAAGTCTACGAAAATCAGAGAAAAAGATTTGGGAGTCACATTTGAAGAAAAGGGAAGGCCAAGGATAAAAATCCAAGGCACCTTTTCAATCTAACCAAAGTTAGTTGCGTGATTTAGTCAGAAATTTTCTTATTTTAACTTAAAAATTTATCACATTTTTGGAGGTCACTAAATGAATGCAAAACCCCTAAACCTAATGTATTGGGGGGTCAAAATATCTCTTCAAAACTAATATAGGTGCTAATCACATTAATTGTGATGCCCACAAGTAAACTTTCGAAGAAGCCACGAATTGTGCAAAAATATGACACTCAAAGAGAAGTGAAAATCAAAATAAAAATAATAAAATAATTATATACAAATACATGATCTAAAGGAATGCATCATATCGGGTACGGGGGACTATTGTTCGTGACTCAATTCCCCTTTAATAGAGGGAATACGAGCGTGCTAAGGTTAGAAAGCCAAACTCGTCCATATCCCATATTCAAGGGGTAATTTCCTAATCTAGTCAAGCAAATGTACTAACCTAATTCTAATTTTTCTAAATGAAATGCAAATCTAATGTCATGTCTCATGCATAGGATAATATACAGAAAAATATAAAAATAGGGGATATGGATATAAGAGGAAAATATGGGATAGGGGATATATATATGAGGGGGAATGTGGGATAAGGGATGTGTGTATAAGGGAAATATGGGGGAAAAAATACATATATAAGGGGGAATATGGGATAAAGGATATACATATATAAGGAAAGTGCCATGCAAAATGGTAAAAAACCCTAAAAGGTGAAAACATGCATGAGATAAAGTGATTTATCACACAATCATGATCTAACGCTCATGGGCTCCTAAGGCGTCTAGTTTTGGACTAACCCATGTCTATGAATTCCCACTAGTGTTGGACTAGTGAGAAAAGTCGGAACAAAGGGTCACAACTAGCGTTGAACTAGTGTGGAATCGAGAAAGGGGCCACGACTAGCGTTGGAACTAGTTGTGGTGGTGTCATACATTAATTTATAACTAACTAATCATGTAAAACCAATAAAAAGCAAATAAACACATAAGTTCACATAAACACATAGCAAATAAGCATGATATCTAGATGCAAAATCCTAAGAAAGCGGTAAACACGTAACACATAGGCATGCAAAACACACAAAACAAATAAAGCAAATAAAGCCCTAACTATTACATTAGAGGCCCTAACTACAATCTAAAGGGGGAAAGGAATAAAATAGATAAATCCCTAACTATTACATATACTATCTAAATATAGATCTTGAACCCCTTAACTATTACAACTTGGCATTCGAGTGCCTTTTAAATAATTAAAATTGAACTAAAATAAATAAATATTTAAATTTGAAACAAATAAAGCAAAATAATAATAAAAAAAATGTTCAAGGGGCATACAACTAAAAACATAAAATCACATAAGTGCACATAGGGTCAAATAAAGCGAAAATAAGGGATAAAGTGTACCTCCCTTGAGTTTGGGGTCCTAATGACACGAATTTACTTATTTACCCTCCAAAATAATAAAAAGGGTCAAGGTATCACTTTAATTAACAAATAATCACATGAAATGAAAATTAAACACAAAAAGTGAACATTAATCATGGAATGAAAATTAAACATGGAATTAAACCACCAATGTGTATGAAATTAAAGCAAACACGGTCCCAAATGAAAAGTTTCAAGAGTTTAAAAATGAAATACTAAAATCTAATGGCTTAAGATGGAATCCCATCACAATCATATGCTAAAACTTCACAAAGGAAGAGTGAAAAATTAGTCATTAGGATTAACGACAAAATTAGCTAAAATATTAGTCAAAGGGAAATCAAAACTATAAATTTTCAAAAATTATTAAACTTTCAAAATTTTATCCTAGAATCCCACTAAAATCTATTCAAAAACCCATTAAGACATGCTAGAGAAAAAAAATGGCATGGTTAGCGGAAAATTTTTGATTAAATCATTTGATTAGTTAGACCAAATTATCATTAGATAGAAACTAAGGGGTGTGAGTGCAATTCTTGGTAGATTTTCATGCACATTCCATGCAAAAGTTAAAAGACATTTCAGCAACCAGAAGACTCTCGGGCAACCAAAACTATTCCTCTGCAATTTCATCCGCAAGCTTCTACGACTTACGGGCTTAATAATGGACCGACCGAATGCACCACCAACTAACATCAAGTCTTGATCAAAGCAAAACACCACTCCAATCAAATATAATGAAAGAAAAGTGCCTGCTAACACCCAATCGAATGAAAAGGAGACTTACAGAAAAGCAAAAAAGGAACTCAGTTTCGTGACCCTCTACAAAATCTGAATTAGTGCAACTTTCCTAATGGTTTGAATCTTCAGCAAAATAACAGCTGGGTATCCATCTAAATGTGTTCGTGTGTGAAGGGATTCAAACGAAATCTATCGACTTTGACAACCGAAAACAAATGTAGGGAACTTCAGCTTTTGCTCGAAAAACATTACTCTTTCTTCACAGGTTCACAAGTGCAGCAAATGCATAAAAAGAGGAACTCGCAGCAGGTATGGACATGATACATCAATTAGACGACAAACAAAACATCAACTCTGAGCAAATTAAGAACCTGAGAAACCAAAAACAACTAAAACAACCGTTGCTGCAACAAAAGCCAAAAGTTTCGAGCTTGTTGCAGTAACCTGTGATTCCTCATTCCAGTGACCAGAAAATGACTCAATGCGTCTAACACGCGAGAACATGAAACAAGGGAGAGGGGAAGACATCTGACAAGCTTTAGGACACAAAACGCAGCGATATCTTAGCCCAACATAATCTAAAACCCGACAACAGATTCACCAAACATTCTGCATTCTTTTCAACATAAAAATCTTAGACCTAAACACAAAAATTCAGAAAGAAAGAACATACAAAAACTGGAAAATTCCGCAACTTTCCTTGAGCAATATCTTGCCTCATGATAAACCCAACCAGCAGTTCCGAAACAAAGCAACAAAGCATTTGAACAAAATTAACCAAGCTCCACGAAAGACAAGAAAGCAGCTACTCAGGCAAATGAAGAAACAGGAGAAAGGAAAATGGAGATAGCATATCAAAAAGGCAGCGGGCATAGCGAGTATCATAAAATGGGTTTGCCGTGGCTTAATTCTATTGACAAAATAATGAAACCATATGCGTTGAAACCCAAACCATGATTTTCATCCTTTTTAGTTTCATGCATGAAAGCTAACGACTTTGATAGCAAACCTGCTAAATGAATCATAGCCAAACAACAAGTAACAGCAAGATCAACAAACCAGACACTAGCTCAACGACCCGAAGAAAAAGAAAGCTGCTGCAACAAGCCGAGACATTCAAACTCGTTGTAGCCCTCCTTTTCAGCAAACTCCAAAGACCCTATCAGACCCAGGTTGCGCCAATAAGGACCAAAGATGTAGCCTTTAACTCACCAGATTGGAGAAAGCTACAACCTTTCAATCAAACAGCAAACAAAAAACTACACAGACCGCTATCTCAGCAAACGAAAGGAAAGAAAGCTAAACAAAATGCTGCAACCAATCGAAAGATTCAATCTTGTTGCAGTCAATCCTCAGTCCAAAGATCTACGACGCAAAACCATACTCACAGAGAAAACCTCAACATCAGCCATCAAAACACCAAACAAAGTCCCTGATTTTCACGGTTTAGAAGCTATCTATAAGAGAAGGCAGAAAGAGAACCTTACAACGCCTGTTTCTGGTGAGTTTCTCGGCAACAATGGTGGCAATGAGTTCCTCCTCTGTACCAGCTCCGACTCCCTTCTTAGCTCTCAGCTTTTCTTTGTTCTTTTTCCGTCTTTCAAACCCACTCGTCACACTTCCTCTTTTCTCTTCCCCTGGCTTTTTCTCTTCCTTTCACCCTCTGGTTTCCTCCCTTGCTCTACCGTTACCTAAATCTTTCCTTTTTCTCTCTTTTCTACTCAGCTTTCTTCTTTCTTCCAAACCTAGCCGTCACCTTCTATCCTCTTTCTCTCCTTCCTTAGCCTTTTCTCAGTTTCTTGGCTCTCGGTCTTTCTTTCTAGTTTTTCTTTCTGGTTCTGGTTTCTTCCTTTTCACTCTCTCCCTCAAACTCTCTAGCCGCCACCCTTTTTTCTGTTTTCCTTTCCAGCCGTCACCCTAAAAAATCCCTCACCTTCTCTCGGTTTTCTTTTTCAGCTCCTTTTATATCAAATAGCCACCTCAAAACCCTGATCTCAAGGGCTCTCCATAAACCTCAGTTCACCGCCTCTATTTTTAGCCATTCGATTGGCTTTGTTTATGTATGATTCTTGAGGTTTTGACCAAGGCCAGCTGGAATGAGGTTACAGTGATCCAAGGGTGAAGAAAAACAATGAAAAAAACGGTGGAAAAAGAATTGGAGCTGCGCTGCATTTTCTGTACTTCACGTTTCATGTTTCTGATACAAAAAGTTTGGCTTGTGTGAAGCTCACGGGGTGCGTGGCCTTGCTTCCTTTTTTTAAAAAAAAAAATTAAGGAAAAGATTTTCTTAAATAATAATAATAAAAATGAAAATGAAACAAGATCAATAAAAATTAAATAACATGCTAAAAATTTATTATTAACGATTTATCGTTATATTTTACTAATTTTCAATTAATTTAGGTAAACAGAAAGCGTTAATTCCTATTGAAGTTAATTTGCAAGAATTTTCATTTATTGAATCTAAAAAGGATTAAAACCCTCATTTTTTGTAAAAATTTTCTCTCTTCTTTTTTTCAAAATTTTAGTGCCAAAAATGTCTAAAATAAAAATAAAAATAAAAATAAAAGTTAGGAAACTAATGAGCAAAAATGAATAATAATTATCATTTAAAATAAGAATAATAATAATAATAAATAAAGCTAAATTAAAACTTGACATCTAAAATGCTAAAAAAAATGTCTAAAAAAATCATGAGATTAATAAATAAAAATAGGTAATAATTATCAAATAAAAATAAATTAAAATTTGGTGTCTACAAACTAAGCTTACCAAAATTTTCGGACTTAATTTGTCCAAATCAAGTCAATCATAACATGCGAGATAAAATCGAGGGTTTTAATGTATTTTGAATATGTATGTGACCGAATACGATTCAAAATTTCAAAATTAGGGTTAAAGATACAAACTTTTCTTCATGATCTGAAATTAAATTTTCTTAGCAAGAAATTTCAAATAATGTGTTTTGCCACCATCATCAATATATATTGCAATTTCCTCAAATACATTTAAGAAGATTACTCATGCAACTCAATGCGTGAATATCAAAACACATATATAATAAATAACATATACATGGAGGATATTTCAAAAATTTCCTCAAAATTTTGAGTTAAGAGCTGCGTTTGAGTAAACGTATACTCTCGAAAACACGTTTAAGAAAGATAAGTAAACATGCAAGTTCATATATGCATAAACTTCAATCCAACACCTTTATCACTCTTTACCTCTAATTCGAGAGTTAACTTTAATGGTACATAAAATTCTGTCATTTTTACTCTCCAATTCATAGCAAATATTCATTCTTATTCTTAAGAAAAGATCCGAACCTAAGCTCTGCCTGATTTTTAATTCTTAGGCGAGTTCAAAGTGTATATACATATATTTAGATATTTGCGGGAAAAGGAACAGCAAGCATATAATTACATATAATAATGGTCAAGAAAAAAAATTGAAAGTGCTTTTATTCAATTAAAACAATTAGGTAATGAGTTCAAGTCACCTCAAGAATAACCAACACAATAGTTTGGAAGTTCAAACGTTCATAAAAACTGAAACATGTCCATAGAACCAATCACAAGATACGTGTAGAATAATTATTAAAATTTTCACAGAAGAGAACCTCACTAGGTACACAACTAAGTCAATCCTTTAAAACACTGGTAGGTCTAATCTTCTCGTTCATTTCCGACTCATATCAAACACTAGGATCCTATTGAGTTACATAGGACCATCCATTAATGTGAGAACTCGGAAAAAAAAAATTATTATTTTAGGGTTTTATTTATTTCTGTGCACACGTTTTCTATATTTTCTTTATTATATTCCTTTTATAGATATTTTTATAAGTAAATATAGTTTCTAAATTATTTCTCTAGTATAAGTTAATCCATGAGATATTAGGAACGAATAGTGGACGTGGGACCCGCTAGTGCGTTAAGTGAGAGAAATTCAGCCAATTAGGTTAAGTTTTACAGAAAGGGATTTAAGTACTAGGTGTCAGGAGATAATTAGAGGTTAGTTAGATATTTAATCATTGGTAAGCAAGAGGATAATGATAAAATCCAAAAAGGGCCACGTGTCGCGTTCCTATTTGAAGATGACTTGCCTAACTTCCTTTACCTTTATTAAAAGCTTAATTTTGACCAAAAATCATCTTCACTTTGCTCCCTTATGGCCGAACCCTTGAGAGAAAAAAGAAGAGAGTGAGCTTCAAATTTTCCTTTCATTTCTTGCCTAAATCTCGAAATCCAACCGATTAAATCTCGAATTCCTCCGTAAAAGTAACTTACTAAGGAAGATTGAAGGTGCTTGTGGAGTTGTTTTGGAAGAGAAAGCTCTAAGTTGCTACCTTTCTTGAGGATTAAGGTATTTTGCTTGGAAACTCAAACTTTTGTCCATAATAATGGTAAATTAGTGGCTTGTAGTGGTTAAATCGTTTCTTTTACGGATGATTTCATGGATTAAAGTGAAGTTAGAGGATTTTCTTATTTTTTTTGGGAATTTTTCTGTTTTCATATGATGATTATGGTTGGCTTGAATTGATGGCTTAATATGGTGTAAATCGGAGCTATTGTGCGTTAATTGTGGTGAATTGCAGAAAATTTCAGCTTTGTGCGGAAAATTTCAGCTTTATATGGCAAATTTCAGCTTTAGGGTTTCCAAATTGGGGCTTTCTTATGGATGGTTATTGAGCTTATAATTGGCTATGATTGAGGGGTATTGTGACCCTAATGAAGTAGATTAACTAGCCTATGATTGGTATGTGAAATTGTGGTTGGTTTGGATGAATTTAAGTGATTATGTGTAGGGTGGAAATGCTGAAATTTTAGGAGAAATGCTGTCCGAATGTTGTGAACATTGGGGTCTTGTGAGTCTAGGTTAAGAATGGGTAAAAGTGAAAGGCTTTGGGGTTTGCTTAGACTTTTAACCCTAAATTCGATTTATTTCCATTTTATACTATATTTGATTTCATTAAGAGGTACTCGACTCGTGTTTGAATCTCAATTGCATTTTCTTGATTATTATAGAACGTGTGGGTGATCCAAGGCATCCGCCGGACGGAAATTTGTGAATTTGCCTATCTGAAGTGGTGAGTGTACTATTGCATGATTTAAATGCCTAAGTGATTACTTGCCCTTGAATTTGTGAATTGAGTAACTGTGAACTTTGTGCATGAGACGAGAGTGTACTTTATCGCTCTCGTTCTCTTACTTGTATAATTGATCTCTGATTATCTGTGAATTGGAACTGTGTCTGGTTTAAAATCATGGGGCATGAGCCCTACAACTATACTGTGATATCTAAGCTCAAACCCTAGTGGGAGTTAATCGAGTCGAGCCAGTAAGGGCCGGTCGACGAGATAACGACCATAGGATTACTGTTTGTCGAATGGAGTGAATCTCCTCGACCCTGTGGTATACTCGAATATTACCTTCTCAATTACTATGAGGTGTTCGGGCCCGGTAAGGGGAATGTACGGTGGAAGGTACTGGGTGTAAAGTGGGGTCTACGGTCATGTTTCTTTCTTTGAACGTTGACGGAGGGTCAACGAGATGCGATCAAGAGCTGCAATGGGGAAGCTGGCTCCTGAGAGCCACCTGTATCCTTTTATTTGAACTTGTTGTGGTGCTTTTATTCTATGTTGATGGTCATGTATAACTGAATCCGGATACATTCGTGAATTTGGGTTGCATGATTTGTTAGTACCTCATTGGGCAAAAGCTCACCCTCATTACCTTTGTTTTCCTTACAAGAATACTTTTGGAAAAAGCATGGTTTTTGAGAAGCGAGTTGAGCTAGTTAGATAATTTTGTTTCTTTGTTTAGCTTCTCGGCCGTTAGAAACCCTAATTGTACCTCACTTGAATATTTCCTTTTGGATGGTGAACTTTGATAACGTGTATATGTAAATGGTTGTTCCTGTGTAAATGATATTATTTTCTTAGGAATGTATGTTTTAACGCTTTAAGGGTCTTTTGTACTTGGTTGGGCATGTGTGATCGTTCAATAGTCCTGGCGAGAGTTGGGCAGGCAGTTCGCTAACCCTTAGGGTACGCCCTAGGGGAAGGTGGGGCTGTCACAATTAATCTTTCTCTACCTCTCTCTTTTAATTATTGTGCCATCATAGCCAAACGACTATTGGTTTCCTGTAACTATTTACGTAAAATATCGATTCGTTCTTATTCCCCGCAAATGAAGATCTCAAGTTCTTAACATTGCCCTCAACTCTTAAGTATTCGGGTACAAGAATCCGAAATAAGATAATTCACAACTCAGGCCGTACGCTCCCAAGTGTAAATCATCCAAGTTAAGATTCCTATCCAACATACATATCTAATTTTCCCCAAATATCAAGATGAAGGGTTTATACCTATCACATTCATGATTCACAACTTACGATTTAGAAGAGTACTTAAACTTTTACTCATTCACATAATAAGGATCATAACACCCCTTGGCCCAAGCTCACCCTGCGCAGAGACCACGCGAAACGGCTCTGATTTTTATCCCTACAAGCGGTCACTTAACTTTCAAACCAGTCCCACAGTCCGGCATCCTAAACTTTTAGGCCTAGGATACACTACAAAGATCTGAAGCCTAAACTCTGATACCAACTGTGATGCCCCCACTTCTCCCTAGGGCAAACCCTAGGTTATCCGCGAAATGCCTGCTTAACTCTCGCCGAGACTCACTACAATTTATAATCCAAAAGCTCGAAATATTTCAAATATTTTCACTATATAATTAAAGTACTCCAAAATATTTCATACTTACAATTAGCTAACTTTCAAACTTAATACAATCTAAAAGAATATGTACTACAACCATCCGCTATAATACAACTTAAGGTTTCAAAAGAAAACAATCTAGTACTATTCACGAGCACCCTTGATCTCGAACCCTGTTAAGCAAAACAAAAACGTGGAATGAGTTCAACAGCCCAGTGAGGTTCCAAGACATTCTAGCAATTCTAATAAATCATGTAAGTTAAGCATGATACATACATGGTTCAAGATTTCACATTGGCACGTTTACAATAACACAGTTATTATGATACAGAAATAAACACATATTGAAGGATACGGTGTTCCAATGGAATCATTTCGGTCAACTTCACCTTATAACTTCAGATCCTCTCGGTTTGTCTGGCCATCACCTTATCCCTCCAGTGGTAATACTCGAGTATACCAGAAACGGTGGCCCAAGATTCCAACCTATCCGACCGAGTCCAGTCCTGGCTCGAGCAGGTTAGTAACCAAGGGCAGGATCCAGTTCAACTTAGAGCTTACAACATGCACAAGTAATCAAGTAAATTGATAGACGGTAAACGGTAAACGGTAATAGTTCTCGGTTAACGGTAAAAAATCTGTCATTTTAGCAGGTCGAGTGAGATAAAGTACACATTCGCCTTAAAACGGTGGACAATTTCATATGAGCAATTATAGGTAACACTTAACACTTAAACACGTAAGAAATATGCGGTAATTTCATATGAACACGTAATTTACGGTAATCAAGTAATCAAGTAGTCAAGTAATCAAGTAATCAAGTAAATCGGTAAACGGTAAGTAATCAAATAGATCGGTAAACGGTAGTAGTTCACGGTTAACGGTAGAAATTTATCATTTTAGTAGGTCAAGTGAGATAAAGTACACACACGCCTTAAAACGATGCAAAAGTTCATAGGAGCAATTATCTGTAGCACTTAGCAGTTAAACACATAATGACCATGGAGTAAACATGTCATAAAACTATTCAAGTCACGTACTCCTATATGGAACACTCACCAATCAAAATAAGTGAGTAAAGAAAGTCATCAATGATCCACTTCGGGATTCTCTTCGAGACCTTCTTGATCGCTTGAAAAAAAGTGACCAATAATCACCCTCACAATTTCACAAGTTCCTTATCAAACAAGAAAGAATGTACACTTGCTTTAGAATTCAAGTCAATGTCTTTATCAGAGATTCATTTTATCGAAAGTTAAGATTCAAAATTGTGAATTTTAAAGTTACTGAGGAAACTCATATCTTCCATGAAATCGGGTTCAAAATGATAGATTAACATCAAGATAAGAAGTCAAGTTTCCAAAATTTCATTTTCTAAGAAGTCGGTAAATTTTAGTTTTGTGCGTCAAACTTAGAAAAATCATATCTTGCACTCAATAGGTCCAAAAATGGAAAATCTTATACCATTGGAAACTAGATCCAAAGCACTAAAAGTTCCTAGAAGACACATTTCCAAGATTCTAAATGGAAGACACTCAAATTTTGGCTTAAAGTGGCTGACTTGTCTCTTCAAGACAGATTCGGGCTTGGTTTTCGGTAAACTTTGGAAATTCGGAAAAATTCATAGAAAGTGAACTAGCCTCTGAAATTTGAAAATCAATTAGAGCTATAATCAAAGTTTTAAACACAATAAATGGAACTAGAATCAGAGTTTTAAGCATCAAGATATAGCAGGTCAAAATCGGTTAAAAATAAGGACTGCTTAGTCCATTTTCCAGATTTGAAGAACAGATTTTGGTGTCTTGTTTGCATGTCAAAACAGTCTTAGAATGACACCAAAATTAGTTCAATTTAGCTTCCATATGAGAACTACTCTTCTATCAAATTTCATTTGAAAATTCACACGGGAAGGTAGTTAACTAAACTACCAAAGTTCAAAGAATTTCCAAGACAAATCTGCCTTCTTGTTTCTTTTTTCTTTTTCCAACATCTTATTCAATAAAATCAACTCAAATCTGGCTCATTTATGAAAAAAAAAGTTTAAGAAACATCTAATATACATTTTGATAGATGTTTGACATCAAAACTTTCAAAACAGCAAGTCCCAAGTCAACTTAGGCTATTAGGCTAGCAAAGTTAGGGTTTTCCAGATTTGGTGCAGTTTGGGAATTGGGCTATAACTCACACAATACATCTTGAAATTGAGAGTGGTTGGTGGCGTTGGAAACTACATTCAACAGGGTACATTGCATCAGAAGAAATCGTTTTGAAATTCAGTTCATAGCTAGCTCAAATTCAAACAACAAGCCTCAGCTCATCACTGACCCTCGAGCAGACCAATAAAACAGAACAGGTAAATTTGGTGAACTAGTACGGCTCACTCACTTTGAATCAGGGGATGAATTTTATACCGTTAGAAAACTACGGATGTCTAGTTTCAAATGCCACTAACGGCACTTGATTTTGACATCTGAGAAAAGAGTTATGATCGTTCAAACTTTACTGCCAGAGAACCCCTATTACGTGAATTCCAGATTTGTTCTTGCCAGAAATTCAATTTTTATCCAATCAAATCAAATGATTTTCGGTGGAAACTTTCCACACATCCTATATAACATATCTACATCAAATTCAAGATCATTTAATCACAAAAAAAATTGAACCAAGGGCTCGGCAAAACAGGGCAAAATTCAGCCAGATTATGCGAAGCTCTCTTGCGATTTTCCTTCAACTTTTCCAACTTATATCCACTTGTTTAACACTTAATCAACATAAATAACAACCATAATCATCATATCAGTCCAACAAGTCCATTGTGGGATTTCATAGAGTCCACTCTAGTCATTTTCAACCAAATAACAACACCCACATGAAGCTACAAGCTCCAAGGCCAAATTTAACTCACTAAAACCAAGTTTCAAGGGTTGGATGATCACTACCTCTTAGATGATGAAAAACCAGAAATTTTGGGTCACCAAAAGCTCCAAGAAACTCGGCTAGAAGACCTCCTCCTCCGAGCCAAGATTAATCTCCAAGTGTTTGTGAGTTTGTGTGAGAAATTTGGAGTGAAATGGTGAGAAGATTGGAAGTGAAATGGAGTGAAGCTTCCTTCTTCTTCCTTGCTAAGTGTTTTTTGCCAGCCTTGAGTGAAGAGAGAGAGAGAAAATATGATGGCTAAAGCTTCTATTGGAAGCTTGATAAAACTTGGGGCCAAAGTTTGGTGAAAATCAACTATCAATAGTAATCGCGCGCGCGTGTTTCGAGTCCGTTTCTCTCGGGTTTGTTTCACCTGTGCACTAAACCTCTAATGCACTTCCTTAAACATTATAATTATTCACTCTTAGTAGTCTAGAATAAGTTTCTTAAATCCCCACTCAGCCGTTCCGGCTCAATATACGTGAAATTCCAATTTGTGTGCAACAAGGCGAAATTTACGAGAAATTTATATAACGATTATATAATTAACTACTACTAATGTAATTAATTATGAAATAACCATTTTAGAAATAAAACATGAGTTCTCACAAATATTAATTTCTTAAATCTCCAATTTGTCACGCGGTATGACTTTCGAGAAACTATCGATGCGCGTACAGTAAAAGCTTTATTTAAGTTAATCATATCTAATCTCTCAATTAATTTTTCTTAATCTACTAGTAATCATTCTTAATCCTCCAAGATTTTCGCGCTCTCGAATCGATTATTGCCTTGAAAACATGTATTCACTATTTCTTACTAAACGAGTTTCCGAAAAATTAAATTTGCTAACGGAACGTTTTAAAAATATAAGCGAGACATTATTCCATGTAAATGAATTTAAAATGGTTGAAATAAATTATTCAGAGAAAACGGGTGAATAAATATTTAAATAAACCATAAAATAGAATTATAAGTGAGAAAAATTCAGGTCCTCACAGCCTCGCTCTTGTTTTACACTTTTGATTTGATGCATGTTCCTTGTAGGTGTTTGTGACCTGAATAGTTTTGCTACATGTTTACCGCATATTTCTTATGTGTTTAAGTGTTAAATGTTCTCTATAATTGCTCCTATGAAATTTTTCACCGTTTTAAGGCAAGTGTGTACTTTATCTCACTCGACTTACTAAAATAACAAATTTCTACCATTTACCAGTATATTTGATTACTTACGCATGTTGTAAGCTCTTAGTTGAATTGGGACCTGCCCTTGGTTACTAACCTGTTCGAATCAGGAATGGATTCGGTCTGGTAGGTTGGAACCCTGGGCCAGCGTATCCGTATACTCTAGTATTACCACTGGAGAGATAAGGCGATGGCCAGACAAACCGGGGAAAATATTGGAGTTATAAGGTGAAACTAACCGAAACAGTTCCACGTGAACACCGTATTCTTTTAATGTGTGTTAATTTCTGTAAAATGATAAATGTCTCATTTTAATGTGCCAATGTGACACCTTGAACCGTATGTGCGTTATGCTCAATTAACTTGACTTATTAGAACTGCTAGTGTGTTTTGGAATCTCATTGGGCTGTTTAACTCATTCCACGCTTTTGTTTTCCTTAACAGGGTTCAAGACCGAAAGTGCTCATGAATAGTACTAAATTGTTTTCTCTTGGAGATTTTAAGTTGTATTATAGTAGATGGCTGTAGTACATATTCTTTTGAATTGTATTTAAGTTTGAAAATTGAGGTAATTTTGATAACTTGTGATGTAAGATTTGGAAGTTTATTTAAGGGAGAGATTTTCCTTAATTTGAATTTTGTTATTGGTTGTGTATTTTTAAATTTAAATTTGACTTATATCGAGTTCTAGCGAGAGTTGGGTAGACGTTCTGCGGATACTCTTGGATTCGCGCTTGAGAGAAGTGGGAGCGTCACATCTATGAATTCGGTATTTGAAAAGTGTTCAGTATGATGAGTATTTGATAGTGCATAAGAAATCATATATGTAATAGAATATGGTCTATTTTCATTGAAAAAGAAATCCTTTCTTTTGAAATCTTGTATTAAGAAAAGTGTTTTATCAAAATCTTTATCTTGTATATTAGAAGAAAGTTTTGGATATATATTAAAAATTAGCTTTTGATATTTAAGATTTTCTCTAAGAATACCAAGGCTTGCTTCTTCTCTATTTTTTATTCGATTATCAACTATAGCAAGATCTATTGGAGTATTTAGTCCCTCTCTAAATATAGATCTAATAATCATTTGGATAAAACCTATATGAATCCGTCCTATAGATTCTCTTTTTTTTTCTGGTATTCTCTCTATTTTATTGTAAATATCCTTTTTAGATATTAATGGGATCATTATTTTATTGGTAGTAATGTGACAGCCCCACCTTCCCCTAAGGCGAACCAAAGGGTTCGGCGGACCGCCTGCCCAGCTCTCGCCAGGACTCGATCACTCTCTCCGAACAAAACAAGATACAACCTCGAGGAAAATAAAAAAAAACAAACCCCAAACTGGAAACATATATTTACATTCATCCCAATCTCAACCAGAAGTACAGTCCCAAATGTAACCAAAGCTCTAACTTTCTCAATACAACCAACTCTATCCAAGCACTAGAGCTAGTGCAAAAGCCAAAACAAAACAATTCAAAACAAAATCTAGACTATTCTATTCTATACAGGCCTCTCGCCACCCCTGTAAGGAAAACAAAAGGCGTGGTATGAGCTAAAAGCCCAACGAGATTCTATATACTCAATCAAATAATTAAGCAAGGATGTTTATCAGATAATAACAAGTAATCCAGAAAACATTTATGAAATGAAAGCGATAGTAACACATTCATTAAAAGGATACATGGAGCCATTCGTTCATTCGTTCATCGACCATTTCCTTATTCCTTCAATCGTTTAGAAAATTTCATTTGTAATTGAAAACCCCTCCGTCAATCTTGTCATTCATTCATTCATTTAGTTCTCCCCATTCTATCCAGCGCACTGGCCAGTCCTCTCCAGACTTCGTGGTAATACTCGAGTATACCAAACATTCACCCAGGGTCACTAATCGCCCGACCGAGTCCGCTTCTGGCTCGAGTCGACCAGTAACAAAGGGCAAGGGACCAGTTCAGCCAGAAGGCTTACATTCATGCACAAGTAACATTTAATCATTCAATCATTTGAAATTTCACGTTCATTTAGGTCGAGTGCGATAAAGTACACACTCGCCTAGCAAAAATCATTTCTGAAAATATTGGAAACATAACATACTTCAATCACGTATTAAAACAACAATCCAAATAGTCACAATAGTTTCACATAGTCATTAGAAACAAATTGTATATAGAACACTCACCTATATAAGCAAAATAACGTCCAAAATTCCTTCCGGATAACACTCCTAATCACAAAGAAACCCTAAGAATAATCATAAGAAAATATTATTTAAGAGCATTGAAAGATAACTAAGGCTCGAAACTTAAACATTTCGTTTAACGAGAATCAAGTAATTGAAACTTATTTAGGGACTATTCGTAAAACCCTTGCTCACTTTCCAAACGGTGAAATTTAAAGCCATTATATGTGAAAAATGCTATTTGGGTCAAAGAAATGAAGAAAACATATTTCCATTAGTTGTAAATTCCAAGGGTACAAGTTTCGGCTGAAATTCACTTTATATACCTCCACAAAAGGAAACTTGAATAATCTAGACAAATCGAGTTTGTGAGAACCCGAAAATTTTCACATTTTCACGTATTATTTTATTTCCTTGGCCATATTTTATACTGTCCTTTGAAAATATTAAATGTTTTGTACATTTTACAAGTAAGTACAATTTTTAAATCATTTTCCTAGTATAAGTTAGTGTACATAACTTGAAGTGCATTTGTTCGATGTGGGGCCCGCTAGTGCGTTATAATTTTGCCGATTAGGTGATGGAATACTAAGTGATATTATTTTCCATGGTACTAGGAGATGATTAGAGGTTGGTTAGATGGATGAATTATTGGAAGTGAGAAGATAAGCTTAAAACCTAAAGGACGCCACGTGTCGCCAACCGATTGGAGGAAACTTGCCTAACTTTCTTACCTTTACCAAAACTCCAATTTTGACCAAAATTCCCTCATTTCTTTCCCTTGCCTTGGCCGAACCCTTGGAGAGAAAAACAAGAGAGAGAGCTCTTCCATTTCTAGCTTAAATCCTTGCTCAAATCTTGAGTTTTAACCAACCAAATTGAAAACTACACCATACAAGTGCTAGCTAAGAGAAATTGAAGGCCTTGGTGGAGTTGTTTTGGGAAGAGGAAGTCTAAGCTACCAACTTTCTTTGAGGTTTGAAGGTAAGGTTGCTAAGAACACCCTTCTTTGGTTCCAATAGATGATAATTAGTGGCCTATGGTGGCTTGCTAACATGATTAATGGATGATTTTGTGGATTAATGGAGAGTTGGTTAAATTTCTGATTTATTGGGAATTTTCTGCCCTAATCTGACCAGTGTTGTTCGGCCATGATGGAGGCCGAATTGGACTTAGCTCAAAACATGAAAGTTGTAGAGAATTGAGTGTAGGTTATGCCTGTAAAATTTCAGCTCAATCGAAGCACTGTAGCCTGTGAAATGACTATTTTACCCCTGCTGCCCTGTTTCTGTCCGGAAATGATAATCAGCCCCTGTATTTGGCTCTTTTGGCTGGGAAGATTACTGAATTAGCTTTTGATGCCTTCTTAAGAATTGTAGCCTTGTATCTTAGCTTTCATATGGATTTGGAATCAATTGAATTGGAGTTGTGTGTGCTGAGTTATGATGGAATATTTGGGCCTGGTTTTGGATGGCTGTAAAGCTTCAATTGGTTGCATTTTAAGGGTGTTTGATAGCTTATGGTTTGTATATGAAATTGTGATTGAATGGTATGATTTGGTGGTTGGGTTGTAGCATGGAAAGTAAGGAAAAACAAGGGGAAATGCTGTCCGTTTATTTTCTTGAACTTGAGTGATTGGAAATGAGATTTGGAATGTGATTTTGGGATGCATTGGATTTGCTTTGCTTAGAGTAGCTTAGTGCCACTCTAGTAGTGTTAAATGAGTCACTTTACTTGCACTTATACCATTTCGTTTAACCATGATGCTTAGTTCTAAATGTTAGTTTTGAACTTCAAATACGTGTTTATTTTCGTTCCGAAACAAACAAGAGTGGCCTAGGGTTTCTCGGCCACAAAACCTAATTTTAACGCGCAAGGTTTTAAAGTGTGAATTCAAGGTATTTGACTACCTTTTTCATATGATTTTTAACCAAGATACTTGTTATACATTAATTCTTTGTAAATGTGTTAGTTTTGAGCCAAAAACACGTTTTACGAAAAATGAGGAAAAACTACTGTTCACTATCCGGCCGTGTATCCGACCAAGTTCTGGCCGGATTCTGACGTGGCAACTGTTTCAAATTTTTCCGATTTAATTTTCTAAAACTCTTTTGAGCTTAGTTTTATGTTTGATTTGGAAAACCTTTAGTTACTCATTTCCTTTGATCAAAATGTACCCTTTTCACTTTCAAAAACATCATACTTCCCTCTTGTACTCGTTTTATTCGAATTTTCTTTGATTCACTGGACATTTTGATGGTTGAGCCATAATATTTTCTCATGATTGTTATTAGGGTTTCTTGGTGACCAAAGTTGATATCCGGAGGGATACTTTGGACGTAATTTTGTTTAATTAGGTGAGTGTTCTATATACGATTTGTTTTTAATGACTATGTGAATTGTTGTGACTATTTGGATTGTTGCCTTGTTATGTGATTGAGGTACGCTATATTTCCATTGACTACGTGGCTTGTTATAGTTATTTGAACTCTTAAATGCTTCAATGAATACTCAAAACGACTTTTCTAGGCGAGTGTGTACTTTATCGCACTCGACCTAAATGAACGTGAAATTTTCAATGATTGAATGATTGAATGTTACTTGTGCATGAATGTAAGCCTTCGGGCTGAACTGGGCCCTTGCCCTTGGTTATTGGTCGACTCGAGCCAGAAGCGGACTCGGTCGGGCGATTAGTGACCCTGGGTGAATGAATGTTTGGTATACTCGAGTATGACCATGAAGTTTGGGAAGGACTGGCCAGTGCGCTGGCCAGAAGGGGAAGAACGAAATGAACGAATGAATGGCAAGAATGACGGAGGGATTTTCAATGACAAATGAAATTTTTCTAAATGATTGAAGGAATGGATGGTCGATGAACGAACGAACGAATGACTCCGTATCCTTTTAATGAATGTGTTATTCCTGCTTTATATCGTCAATGTTATTTGGATTACTTGTTATTACGTGCTAATGTCCTTGTTTAATGCTTAGTTGAGTATATAGAACCTCGCTGGGCTTTTAGCTCATTCCACGTCTTTTGTTTTCCTTAACAGGGGTTGCGAGCAAGGGCGAGAGACCTGTATAGTATAGTTTAGCCTTTTGTATTGTTTTGGCTTTTGCTTTCGTTCTAGTGCTTGGAGAAGGTTGAGCATATTAGGAATGCGGAGCTTGTGTATATATTTGGGACTATGTAATTGGTTGAGTTTGGGATAAATGTAAGTATATGTTTCAAGTCTGGGTTTCGTTTCCGCTTATTCTCGAGGCTTTATTTTACTTTCTTTGATGTGAGTGAACGAGTCCTGGCGAGAGCTGGGCAGGCGGTCCGCCGAACCCTTTGGTTCGCCTTAGGGTAAGGTGGGGCTGTCACAGGTGGTATCAGAGCAGTTTCGCGTGGTCTCTGCGCGGAGTGAGTTTGGGCCAAGTGGTGTATGGTCCTGATTCCGTGAATAAGTGTGAAGGACTAAGTGCTCTTCTGAGCGTAAGTTATGAATCGTGCCTGTTATAAGTGTACATCCTTTTTAGGGTACTTGAGGACAATAGAAATGTACGTCCGGTAGGAATCTCGATTGTAGATAATTTACACTTGGGACTGGCCAGCTCGAGTGGTGAATTATCTCGGATTCTTGTACCCGAGTACGCGGGTAGTACTAAGGATTTGCGATCTTTTGTGGGAAGCAGGATTGGGCTAATGTTTAGTGAAAGTAAGTGTAAAGTGTTAACGGATGTATAGTTCAGATAGTAAGGGAAGTGAGAGATCGGATGGGGAAGTGTTTAGCCGAGTGTGGTATGGCACGTCGTGATTTTCCTTTGTTTTGCCCTGTACTGCTACTGTATATCTTTGGTTACTACTGTGTGTATTTAGCTTGTGACTTTTAATTTGGCTTAATTTGTTTAACTTGATATGTTTTCTTGCATATTGGGTGTGTTATATCTTGCTATTTTAGTCGACTTACTTTATTTGCATACTAAAACGCCTTTTGAAAAAAAAAAAAAGGGAGAGAGAGAAAAGGGAATGGAAGGGAGACGTAGTCGTGGACGCGGACGTGGAGCTGGTCGTGGCCATGGGGCTAGGCAAGCTCGAGAACCCAGTAAAGAAAGAGCAACAGTAACTGAGCAAGAGCGTGGACCGAGGGTTGAGGCCGGAGACCAAGTAGCGACGGCAATACAACAAATGACTAGTATCCTCGCGCGATTGGTAGATCAACAAGGCCAATTGCCAGTAAATCAACCCCAGAACCCTGAGATAAGAGAGGTAGGAGAAGATAGGGCTTTGGAAAGGTTTCAAAAGTTTAATCCTCCCAAATTCCTTGGAGGATCTGATCCAGATATAGCTGAACAGTGGTTAGAAGTAATGATTAACATCTTCGCCGCCCTAAACTACACGGAGCAAAGACAAGTGAACTTTGCTGTATTTCAATTTGAAGGACCAGCCAGAGCATGGTGGAATGTTATTAGGGCCAAATGGGAGAGAGAACAAACTGCATGGACATGGGTGAACTTCACACGGGAATTTTACGAGAAGTACCTTCCACCTTTGGTCCAAGAAAGGAGGGAAGACGAATTTATTGGATTGCGTCAAGGAACCATGAGTGTGGCCGAATATGAGACAAAATTCACTAAACTATCCAAGTTCGCCTCTGAATTAGTGGTTACTGAGCGAAGAAGGATAAGGCGGTTCATCCAAGGCTTGAATTTGGAAATTCAAGAAGCTTTAGCGGCGGTTCAAATTAACACCTTTACGGAAGCTCTTGAGAAAGCACAAAGAATTGAGGATGCAAAAGCACAAGTAAAAGCTTTTCAAGTGCGAAAAAGGGGCGCACCTAGTAGCATACCGGAAGAATCTGGGGAAAAGACAACGCCCTCCAAAGTGTCAAAAGTGAACCATTTCCCTCATCCACCCTGGACATTTGGAGCACTATATGAGGGATCTACCAAAGGAAGTCAGATCGTACCTGCGAAGACTTCTCGCGAAAGCCAAACCGTAATTCCTCGCTTGGCTTGTGGCTATTGTGGAAAGGCAAACCACATTGAGAATGACTGTTGGAGAAAAGGGCGAAAGTGTTTGATCTGTGGGAATGGTGAGCATTCAACTGAATAATTGTCCAAGGAAGCAGCCACGAGAGGCTGGTACTCAACAAGTAAGTGGAGCCAAACCGAAACCGGACTAACGAACGAGGGAACCGAACAACTACACCAGCTCAGATATATGCCATAGAACCGCAACAAGCTCCGGGGTCACATTAGGAAACGGAAGGTAAAATTTCGAGGACGAAATTTCTTAAGGGGGAGAGAGTGTGAGAACCCGAAAATTTTCACATTTTCACGTATTATTTTATTTCCTTGGCCATATTTTATACTGTCCTTTGAAAATATTAAATGTTTTGTACATTTTACAAGTAAGTACAATTTTTAAATCATTTTCCTAGTATAAGTTAGTGTACATAACTTGAAGTGCATTTGTTCGATGTGGGGCCCGCTAGTGCGTTATAATTTTGCCGATTAGGTGATGGAATACTAAGTGATATTATTTTCCATGGTACTAGGAGATGATTAGAGGTTGGTTAGATGGATGAATTATTGGAAGTGAGAAGATAAGCTTAAAACCTAAAGGACGCCACGTGTCGCCAACCGATTGGAGGAAACTTGCCTAACTTTCTTACCTTTACCAAAACTCCAATTTTGACCAAAATTCCCTCATTTCTTTCCCTTGCCTTGGCCGAACCCTTGGAGAGAAAAACAAGAGAGAGAGCTCTTCCATTTCTAGCTTAAATCCTTGCTCAAATCTTGAGTTTTAACCAACCAAATTGAAAACTACACCATACAAGTGCTAGCTAAGAGAAATTGAAGGCCTTGGTGGAGTTGTTTTGGGAAGAGGAAGTCTAAGCTACCAACTTTCTTTGAGGTTTGAAGGTAAGGTTGCTAAGAACACCCCTTCTTTGGTTCCAATAGATGATAATTAGTGGCCTATGGTGGCTTGCTAACATGATTAATGGATGATTTTGTGGATTAATGGAGAGTTGGTTAAATTTCTGATTTATTGGGAATTTTCTGCCCTAATCTGACCAGTGTTGTTCGGCCATGATGGAGGCCGAATTGGACTTAGCTCAAAACATGAAAGTTGTAGAGAATTGAGTGTAGGTTATGCCTGTAAAATTTCAGCTCAATCGGAGCACTGTAGCCTGTGAAATGACTATTTTACCCCTGCTGCCCTGTTTCTGTCCGGAAATGATAATCAGCCCCTGTATTGGCTCTTTTGGCTGGGAAGATTACTGAATTAGCTTTTGATGCCTTCTTAAGAATTGTAGCCTTGTATCTTAGCTTTCATATGGCTTTGGAATCAACTGAATTGGAGTTGTGTGTGCTGAGTTATGATGGAATATTTGGGCCTGGTTTTGGATGGCTGTAAAGCTTCAATTGGTTGCATTTTAAGGGTGTTTGATAGCTTATGGTTTGTATATGAAATTGTGATTGAATGGTATGATTTGGTGGTTGGTTGTAGCATGGAAAGTAAGGAAAAACAAGGGG
>JACYVW010000284.1:0-36729 GCA_023065735.1 Coffea humblotiana | reverse complement strand
AAGTGAGGGTGGGTATATATAATACCCCCAACCCCCCCCCCCCCCCTCCTCAACTTTGACGAATTTTTAAAAGTGGCTTGAATAAATTTTCAATCTTGTCTTATAATTGCCCCTCCTTAAATTTCTGAAATTTCCTATGTTTCTTTACTGTGCTCTTCTAAAATTCCTGAAGTTTACAACTATCACTTAGTTTATAAATGATGGCAAGCTTGAAATGAAGTCGAATATCAGTTGAAAATTTAGGAAAAAAAAGGGAATTTCAAAAATTTAATACTAATTAAAGAGTACTTCATTGTTGGAAGTACAAAAATTTAATACTAATTATGGAGTATGAAAAATTAGCGAATTATATAAACAAAATAGAGACAATTACCGGTGAATGCATACTAGGGCAATTCCGTCTCATAGGTTTTTTGTGTCGTCTTGTTAAGTGAAAAAAAAAGTAGAACCTGTAACCTGTAATTAACAGTTGAAATAAACAAGCGCTCGTGGCCTAATGGATAAGGCGCCTGACTTCTAATCAGGCGATTGTGGGTTCGAGTCCCACCGGGCGTGCTCATTGGTGTTTTAACATGGGTCCGTTCTCTATGTGATTTTAATATATTTTTTTGGTTGGAGGTGAAGTTGGAACTCTTAGTTCTTTTTGGTAGCCACTCAACTTTGGTTCAGTGGTTATATCGGTGTTTTTTTTTTGCTGCAGATAAAATTTAAATCCTTAAAGAAATTTAGTAGTTATATCTTTATCTGATTTTAATATATTTCTTTCGCTTCAGGTGAAATTTAAACCCTTAGTCCCTTTTTGATAGCCACTGAACCAAAATTCACTGGTTATATCGGCGTTCCATTCCCCCTGCAGCAACTTTATTTGAACCCCTTTTAACGACTTCCACGTAACAGATGAACACAATTTCTTTTATAACAGAAAGAAAATTCTTGAAATTTTAAACTGAAAACGATCTTAAAAGAAAGTGTATCGATTACTAGTTATAATTCACAACCCAACCTAATCATGAATAGCAAGCAACATGCTCAATCTTTCTTGAAAAAACACTAGCGCCTAGATGATTGATCTTTGCATGATTCTCCATCAGATTTAACAAGAACAAGTAGTCAACCCATGCACCAGCCAATCTCAGAATTGAGACGTACAAGCATTTAATTAAGAAGATTCACCATTTCAATCTGAAGACCATTTCTATCGACCTGTCAATCAATCAAGATCGATTATCGACCTCACGTCAAACGGGTACAACTACAAGTTGCCTCCTCACTTTTTCGTCAAAAACCTCTTCTTCTACTTCCTTCAAATTATTCTCCCAATGTGTATTTTCTCACGGATCATTGCAGCTCTCTGCAGTTCTTATGTCCATAGCCTCTGACAGAAGAACTTGCAGAATCCCACATCACAAATTCACAATAAGCTTTCAGCCTAAGAAAGATGGACTCAGGCGGCAATTTAGGAATTAAATAACCAAAAGAGCTGACTTGGACATTGATGACGGTAAGGTCAGAGCCAATTCCTCCACCTCAACTCCAGCCGCCTGGGAATTAACCGGGTAATGCACTATGACAGTCTCGGTGTTGGGTATCATTGCCAAAATCAGTAGAAAGTGCACTTCAGACTTGATTAGTAGTAATTTCTTCTATATCCCCCTGAGCTGGAGGGACCAATCGGCATTACGAGGCGCATTTTTAGCTTAAGGAATGACATAATCACGAAGGAGTAATTATGCCAATACCATAAAGGCAAAAAGAGAAACTAGTTTTCAGGGCAACTTACAGCAACGCTATACGATTAAAATTGTCCAAGCAATCATGACCTAATATCTCGTCATGAAGCATGTACATAGCTTCAAACCAGCAATATATTTGAGCCATCCATGAGCAAGCATTCTGCCTCTATTACATAAGACATTCGGAGAAGAAATAAGACTATCGTACAACTAAATTCATATGTGATTAGTTGCTTGCACTCCTTCACAAATCTACTTCACTCAGCACAACTCAGCAAAGCATCTCATTTTGTACGATCCGGATAGGCCAAATGAAACGTCAATGCAAGTTTCAGAGTCATCATACTTCCTCTTACCAGTTCTTAACAGCCAACTACAAACTTGCGTTGAATGTGTAATACCAGCACCTTTTCCAATTAAAATTGGCTCAAATGGCTTCAGCAAAGCGCAACTCTGCTGGACCAGGACCTAGAATTCCTTTCTGCTCAGTTATCTTGCCTAATCCTTGGGAGGTTTCAGTCTGCACACTCTTGTCATCATCTCCCCAACCATTTCCAAGCCAATCTCCCTGCAGCAGCCCCAAAAAAAAAATGTTGGCCAGTTGTTGCACTAGAAAGTTCAAGTCGCATCTACTGTTTCTCTTTGTTGAAACAGAAAATAAGAGAGAGCTTGACTTATTAATGCAACTAGTCTAATCCATGATTTATCAAACTATAGCTTGTCTCTTGCATCAACAACAGAATCTCTCTCTTTAGTTTTGTATTTCCATCTTTTCATTTTTGGATGAGAATTTTCTGCTTGTTTTATTCCTTTTTTTGGATCTTTTCTATTTTTTGCAAGCGTGTCGTGAACCCACAACATCAATTTGAAGCAATTTTAATTCTTGTTATGCCTCAAGCATTTCTTATAAACTGTTTCCACTATTCAACAGACAGAGGTGCTTTTTTAAATTCAAACACAGTGCAACTCATTAGGATTAAAATTTATTGCTTTCATCAAAATGTAGAAAAAGTCTTTAAGACTGTTGTAATCAACCAAGAAATACTTGATTTTTTGTAATCGTAAGGATGAAACACATAGAATATAGAATTTGAATCTAGAAAATAGATCTTTGATTTTGTGTCAATGTGACTGGTGAAGTTGATCCCTCCCTATAATAGAAGCCAAATCCAGAGGCCCACTTAAATGGCACTTTCCAATATTATAAAGACTTGCCTCATCATTATTGTGACTCCCATCTTCCAATACAGGGGTCATAAGAGGGGGACCAATATCAGGATCAGGCTTTTGAAATATGAAAGTGGTGAATAGACCTGCAGGAGGATGATACCAGAAGAATAAGACCTAAAGTTCGTTCTACACAGAAGTAATTTAAGGAAATAGATAAGCAAGGACGCAGTTGATTTCTTTGGAAAACAAATGAAAGGAAGAAATCACCTAAAACATCATATGATCTGGGAAGAAGTCTTCCCCGGGGATCAACAAAATTATGACCTGAGTCTTGCAGCATGCCTGCAAATTGGGTACTTTGAAATGCAGGGGAAACAGGGAAGAATGGTTAGAGATATAAATAAACACACGTAAGAGAGAAATTCATAACAAATTGCTGGAGCCTCATCTTCTCAAATGAACAAAAGCATATGATCAACAATTTAGGAGTTGCACCACCTATAAAAAAATCCCATTCCATTTCCTCCTAATAATCCATCAAAATACCAACAAAATTTTGTCATTTTGCTGAATAATCATCTTTTCAGTTTATATTACTAAATGACAAGCACATTAGCCAGCCATCCGAAGACAAGCATAACAGGAGTGACATCAAAAACACAAAAAAAATTATGACAAGTAGAACTAGGAGAATAAGCCGCGTACTTAGAGCACTAAGCATAAAACATCTCTGGATGTTTAGTAGTAACTTGTCACCAGGTTTAGATGAAACTTTATATTTACGGAGTACAAGAAATGTAGGAATGAAGAAGGGGAGGAAGAGAACTATCTCTTATAAATTTTCAAGCATACCTACCACAATAAAAATAAGTTATTACAATATATGACAATGAAGCTTGGAACCTACAATTACAGAACCTAAATAAAAGTCTCAATTCAAAATTGACAACAGAAACCACATACAAAATGTTGGGAACAGTGGTAAGTGAAATATACAATTTCAAAGGGTAAACAGACACGAAAGACTGAACCAACCAAAGGAACAATCTACAATGATTAAAGATTAAAAAAGGAGAAAATCCATACCGGTTATCATCATAAAAATCAGTCAAGTTTTGAATCTCCACATACTCAAGACCAGCCTCTCTAGCCAACCTGCAGACAAGTATTCAAAAATGGTTTTCCCAAAAAAGAACTGTAATGCTATCCATAGACGACAGTCATCTAGAAGATCATTCGGTAAATGAAGTAACGGTCCCTATAAGAAGAGGTATGACCATCTAATTGCAAGTCCCATGGCAAGATGCCCAAGGTCCACATCTACTAAGGTTTTAAATTAACTGATATCAGGCTACAATTGTAAATCCGGTTTAACCAAGGGGATCACCACACAAATATTGACCCTTTTGCTAGTAGATAGGGGGAGAACAGATAGTGTGGACAAGATAAAAGTTGACCTAATCAAGCTTGGAAAATGAACCAGGCAATGGGTTTCAGCAGAAATTTCATTCGCAAACTTCAACTGGTACTTTTTTCCAAAGAATGGGAACCTGGATATCAATTGAACATGTAGCAGGAACTGTCAAACAACTCATAAAAAACTCCAAGAATATCCAATAAAGCAGAAAAATTTAATTTCTTGTTTACTTCTCTTCCTCGACTTCAAAAGTGATCATATAGCTTTCTGATCTGATACAGTTAGGGACAATGTTGGGCTTCATTCCACTGCTCTTGTTGTGGTATGCTTCTACATTTTTCTGGTACTTTGCCCTGCACAGACGGTTAGTTACACTGTAGAGCTAACAAATATGCTAAAAAGTATAGAGTTTTATGATATTAGACTACATATGTGAAATGGATGACAAAGATGAGTTTACCAAAACCTTGAATATGAACCATTACCAAAAACCAACTTAGAATAAATGAATTGGAAACAAGCAGCAGCTATATAGCCAGAAGCGAGAATTAGTCCATTGGAACTGAGTTCATAACTTGAAGAACAATAGAATGAAAAATTTTGACACAAGGGCCAAATGCATAACAACCCTTAATATATGAAGACGAAGAACTTGATATCTTGGAAAGCTTACACAAGAGCAAGGACATGACCAAACATATACATAACATATACAAAGATGGCTAAGAAATTATCAAACTTGTTGCGCATACCATATAGTAGATGAGTCAGGAGTAATACCGAAAAAATAACCTCCTGGTTTCAGCAAAGATGAAACATTATGCAACAGTCTCTTCGCTTTGTCCTCTGTCTCAAAGCAAAGCTGCAACAGATAATAGGAACTTCACTCCACCATATACTTATTTTTCATCTTTTATTTCAAGGTCGCAATTTTGTGTAGGAGAAGTTTTTCCTCCAGTGTCAATAAAGAATATATGCCAGGTAAAATGACATTAAGAAGTAGAATTTTAATTGAAACCTGCAAATGGTGCAAGCAGCAAATGACATCAGCCTGAATCTCTTTGTCCTGCAGATGCAAGCTTATATCTTCCTGCATAAAAGCATTCACGACCCAAGTATCTTAACTACATAGAAAGTTTGCAAGCAACAAAAAGGATCCAAATTTAAGTCCATATAAAATTCATGGACATACTTTAGGAGGGAAACAATCGGGGCAGGATGAAAGGAAGGATTAACTAGATCAACCAAAGCAAACAAAGCTACTTTTAATCAATTTTAACACTTGGTGAAAGTATTGATGGAAGAAAGGTACATGAATCTAATTGATACTCATCCAACCTTAAAAATGTAAACCATCATTGCCAAAACTTACGCAAAACTTCGAACCAAGGAGGAACTTATGCTGGGGAAAAAAGAAGTCTTTCTTTTTCTTTAAAAAAAATCAAATCCAATATCTGATTAGGGCTAAACGAGAAAAATCATTAAATTCCCAGAAGCCAACTTAAAAAAGACAAGGTAAAAAAAAATGCAGTAGTAGTAGAACGCAGGGGGAGGAGCTCACAGTGCAGGGCTCGAGCTCAAAGAAATCAGAAGTGTAAGACTTGCGCTGACTCTCCCAAGCTTCTCTTACTTCTCCCACGCCCGACGTGCCCACATCTAATCAATCAAACAGCAAAAGAGTAAACAAAGAAATTTTAAATATCAACCACATTCATTTCAATATAAAAGCACAT
Source organism: Coffea humblotiana (assembly GCA_023065735.1). NCBI lineage: Eukaryota > Viridiplantae > Streptophyta > Magnoliopsida > Gentianales > Rubiaceae > Coffea > Coffea humblotiana. Next base: position 30,676 of record JACYVW010000284.1, on the reverse strand, counting down.
TGAACACTTTAGAAAAGCCAACAAAGGGGAAAAAATCATTGAAATTAAGAAAAAAGAATTGGACAAGAGCAGCGGTAGTAGTACCAATGCCGATGTAGTGACCAATTTGAGCATCGTCCCACTTGTCTTCATCCGCTACTTTCCCACAATACAATTCACACACAGTTGCATATGGCGACACGAATATTTTGATGAGAGCTGTTTTCACGACTTCGATGAGTCTGTGATGGGTCGACTCTGATAGTATCCTTTGACTCGGGTACGAACCCGCCAGCATCTTCTTGTTAATTTTAGGTTAAAATTAGCAAAAAATTTCTTCAAAGCCCTAGTTTTTAAATTTAACGATTCTATTGCAGAGGCAACGGAGGAGGACGACTTCCGTGGATTCGAGACGAGGAGAGACCGTTTTATTCAGAATTTCTGAAGTCGTGGAGAAAAGCGTTATGCGGAGGTCCTCATCGAAGTCGGGATTCTGACACAAATAAAACGGCACGCTTTCTTCGTCTAAAGGGATTTTGAGTTGAGTTTTTTTAAAAAAAAAAAAAAGAAAAAGAAAAAGAAAAAGAAAAGGGGTTGTTAGTTACAAGGGCCCGGGGGCTGGGGGGTGGGGTGCGGATTGTTCCCCAATTGAAAAACGAGGCGAGGGAGCATATCCTGGTTCACTCATCCGTTAAAATAATTAAATATATATAATTTAATTAATTATAATGATATATTATTAGTTATAAGTATTATTTAATATATTTTATTATATGTAATATAATTGATATTATCAATTATACTAATAATTATACATGTGTGCTAATAGAAATTATTAATTAGTTATACTAAATTTCTATTTACACTTAACACAATAATACTTTTTTTTAAAAAAAATACAATAATGACTTAGTGATTGTACTCGTTTTTTAAAAATAAAAATTTAACTATTTTAATTGTATTTGTCTCATCATATTGAATTGTATTCAAATAACTTTTGTTTAATTATTTTTATGAATTTTAATTCTGAAATTACAATAGATAATGATTTGGTGATACATTAATATTTAAATGCTTAATTCTTTACTAAAATTTGACTAAAATGAAATTGTAGGACAAATTTTTATTATTCTTGCAAAGACATACTATTAATAATTAGAAATAACAGAATTAATGACAAATTTGGGCGGAATAACCGAAATTATATTTTTAATAATTTAATAAATATAAAGGTATTATTAATAGTTGAGTAATTAAAATTTAGTGGCTATCCGAATAATTTGCTGTTTGAAGTTTTGGTTGATTGACGATACAGGGGAGCTATTCGTGTCAAGAACACGCTTTCTCTTGCTCTCTAACATAAAGGATATCCTGACAGTGACGGCCAGTTGATTTCTTTAGAACTTTCACATAGAGAGAGAGGGAGGGAAAGAGATGAGCAGCTCAGAGACCCTGGTGGAAGCGGCACTCCGAGTGCTCAACACGGCTGACCCAGTTGAGAAGGCCCGGCTGGGTGACGAAGTAGCTAATAAATGGCTACAGGGTCTCATCACTCAGGCCTATGACCCATCCCAAGACCTCATTGTACCCGATCGCCCTGCCAGGCTTAGCAACGTTAGTGATTTTCTGACTGTTATGAAATATGATCTTGTTTACTTGGATATCGTTCTATTTCTTTCAGCTGTTCGACGAAATGCCTCAATGAATTTGAGATCACAAGTGAAGGTTTTGAAGGTGCTAACTGATTAAAGACATTGTGCAGGTGAAACTAGTGTCACCTAGCATGATGCCGAAGCTGGGCAAAGCTGGAAGCTTGCAGAGTAGACAAGCCATTGTACACAGTCTTGTCCACACTGAGAGCTGGGCCGTTGACTTATCTTGGGTAATATTTGCTTTTCTTTTCTTGTAGTTATTTATCATTTTTATCCCTTTGCAGTTTTATCATTTACATGTTAATGCTACTGCTTTTAATAACTTCAAAAGTCAGACCAATTTGGTTCATACTTTTAATTCTAATTTTATCTGGTTATTGGTTTTGTGTGGTCTCTATTTAGTCATGGGATACGCATTTCTAAACAATTTTATTTCCAGTTCTCTTTTAACTACGTACCCTTTGATATATTAACATTGTGCTTCTGTTATAGGATATAATTGCTCGTTTCGGCAAGCAAGAGTGCATGCCCAGAAATTTTTTCACTGACTTCGTGAAGGTGGCACAAGATGAAGGTCGGCATTTCACCCTTCTTTCTGTGCGGCTTGAAGAACTAGGATCATTTTATGGAGCTTTACCTGCCCATGATGGTCTCTGGGACTCTGCTATGGCTACTTCTAATGATTTGTTGGCACGTTTGGCTATTGAACATTGCGTTCATGAGGTTAGTGTCTTTTTTGTTGCTGGCCAATGGAAGAATGTTACAATGATCAATGGGCATTTAGTTCTTGGAATATGAGTTGCAGAGTATACAGAGCTCTCTGAACTCTTGAAAATATGTACTTGGCTGGATGGAATTATGTATATCATTTCCCCTCTAAATTATTCTCAATTATTATTAAAATCAACCTCATGAACTGTAGAAATAATTGCAGGCTCGAGGGCTGGATGTGATCCCGACGACAATATCTCGCTTCCGCAATGGGAGAGATGATCAGACAGCTGACCTGCTGGAGAAAGTCATTTACCCTGAAGAGATTACGCATTGTGCTGCAGGAGTTAAGTGGTTTAGGTATCTTTGCTTGAGGTCCAGAAATCCAGATGTGATTGATGGATTGCTGATGCCACAGAAAAATGAAGTTAACTACAGTGATAATGATGTGGAAGCTGATGATGAAGTAATTCGGATGTTTCATGAAACTGTCAGGAGATACTTTAGGGGCCCATTAAAGGCTCCTTTTAATGAGACGGCGAGAAGAGCTGTTGGATTCGGTTCTCAATGGTATGAGCCTTTGGCTATCAAAGATGTAGCAACTGAATGAGTTGATAGTGCTTTAGATTCTTTGACTCCACTAACTGCGATAAGGTTTTTCTCGCCATTCATTTTCCCTGTGACAGCCTTTTTTCTGTATATCGCCATTCATGGGGATACAGAAGATAATTACAGAGAAACAGAACGGAGACTTGATGTTATATAGTGAACAAACGTGCCCCTAGGACAATTAGTAAGGGGTCCTTACCGAGTATCGCTAATACAACCTACGAAATCAACTCATGATGTGTTTCTACCAATTTTGTTTTATATTTGTCGCGTTTTACATTATGGTAGCATAACTTGGAGTTCATTTTATGAATAAGTTTCTAGAATTAAGGACATTCTCTTTTTCTTTTCAATTTGGGGTATATTAAATGTCAAAACCATCTCATATCAATATGCTAGCATGCCGACAATAGTATAGGTGTTTATTTTTTATTTTTATTTTTATTTTTATTTTTTTGGGAGACTGCAAGCCTTATAACAGGGAAGGGAGAAAGGGGGTGGCTTGAGAGTCGAACATTTCACTCTCCTGGCCAACGTCTTTACTAGCCAAGTTGGGTCATGGAGACATGCAGGTGTTTAGCTTCTAGCTGAAGGTTTTGAAACATATTTAACGCTACTGTGATGGTCATGTACGATGATGGCAGTCCAGATATGAAACGGGCGATTTGATAGTCAAGCCTTCCCCTATTCTGTGCTGCCAGTGCATTCTTGATATGGAAAGGAGTAGTGTCGGAATAAAGAAATACTCTCGGATTCGTCAAAATGATTGATTTTTTGATCAATTAATTATCTGGAGAAATTCCTGCAGAAGTTGCAAGCCTTGACGGTCTGATTGGTTGAATCTTTCAAGCAACAACTGGGTCTATCCGTCCAAAGCTCCAGCACCTGAGATAATTGAACTTCTTAATCTGTCTCACGACCATCTTTCTGGACATACATGATTATGATTATCTCGTTACATGTCATACTAATGGTCTACACCATCAGATTTTTATGTCATAAAATTCTTTATCAAACCACCTTACGTTGTTAGAGATTAAGAAAACTACAAACAATGCAGCCGCGATTGCATCAAAAAAGACATCCATGGCACAAAACAACAACAATAACTAGGATGGGAGACACAATGCAGAATCTGTACCCCCTTGGAGAAACATAGGCATATATTTGTGGCGGCCTGCTTGTACATATAGTTCAATTTCCATCCTTTGCCAGGACAGCAAATACAAATTCTAAGAAAAGAATTGCTCAAAATGCATTAAGTGGAAGAACCTTTTAACAATTTCAGGGGACAAGGCAGAAATGTTCACCCCTATTGTACATTATTTTTCTTAACTGCAATGAAATAAGAAAGGGAGGTGGAAAAGAAAAAATCACACTTGTGTGAACTATGATCATTGAATTAAAGACAATCTTAAGAAGAACTAATATCTAATTACCGTTGAAAAATCTTCAAAGCAAAAAGTTGGAGCTCAGGAATAGAATTTTCCGCAAAATGGCACAACAAAGTTATGCTAACTAGCTTTAGCTCTAAGAATTTCTGAATGGTTGTTCTACACGTACATTGTATCCTCGTGACAACTCACAAAAGAAGTCTTCGAATGTCTGAAAGTTTGAACGTAAAGCAGCGAGAAAAGCACCTGTAAAATACATCCACGTGTTCATAACTTTGACAATGAAATGAAAATGCACATAAATGTAGCCGTTTCAGCATTCTTCTTCTTTTTACTAGTTGGTTGAGGAGAGGGAGGGAAAGCAAAGTCCGAGTTTGCATACGTGGATATAAGAAAGAGACGTTTCAAAGAATGGAGTGGACAGATACAAGACAAATTTGTATTTGTTTTTACTAGTGGACAGGATGAGCCAAGCGTACCTCCAACATGTCCGTCAAAAACACGATGATCGGCTGACAGTGTTAAACTCATTTTTTGTGACAACACCAGGCTTGTCAATTCCTGAAAAGTCCAAAATCAAATTAACCTCAAAAGCCAGGGATTAAAACAACAAGAGACAATAAAGAACCATCAATTTCATACCATCTGCTCCAACAACAGGCTCAACAACTTGATTACCTCTACCAACTGCAAGAATGCCCGCCTGGATGGGTACACAAAAAAGATCCATTGGACAAGTTTCTAGACTTCAAATTCGAATTGAGAAACCAGAATAGAAAAATCTCCACTCCCTCAAGGGATGTTTGGAAGTATGTGCACATGTCACAGAGAGAGAGAGAAGAGAGAGAGAGAAGAGAGAGAGAACCTGTGGGGGATTTATAATTGCACAAAAGTGGTCCACCGGAAACATTCCCAAGTTTGAGATGCTGCAGAAGTATATAAATCATTAATGGCCAGAACAGAATTTATAGAGCTGAAAGCGAAATTCAGATGCTTAAACATATTTACCTAAAAGTGCCACCCTGGAATTCATTTGGCTTAAGCTTTCCCGCTCTTGCTCTTTCAGCAAGTTCCTTGACCTTTTGTGCGCAAATGATCAGAAGATATAAAAGTACAAGTTAATCAGACACACAAGGACAAAGACAAAGTGACACACACACACACACACTCATACATGTGCTTGAAGTCACCAGCCAAAATATAAATCACTTCCTTAGTGAAAACTAAAAAACAATACATTTTCAGACTCAAAAGAATAAATTAGTTCTCAAGTCCGCAGCCAAAAATGAACAATTTAATGCAGAATTAGACACTGACAATTTCAAAACGGTTACAAGAGGAATGCTTGACCTTTCCGGAAAGCAATGAAACTACACCCTACGTAATACATTTTTATGGCAGGTAAAGAAGATGCTAAATAAACTGTTTTTTCATTTGTTTTTTGGTGGGGGAGGGGGGTGGGGGGTGGGGAGAGATCGGTTTTGTAATCATGATTCTAGTTGATCTTTAACAGCAATTGCTGCTATTTTCCACCAAGTGAAATTGATTCTTCTGCATACCTTCTTAACTTTCTTGTTTATTGGAGGACACGCAATTTCATCAGTAGATCATGCATGCCAAGATTGGAGAAAATAAAGTATCTTATACAAATTATGTTGAAAGTCTACAAGTCTTCTGCATATCAACCCTTCAATGGAGAATATGGGGCTTAGGTAAGGTATTGCATTTGTGCATCTAAAAGTGAAAAGATTTAAACATCTGTTCATAGAAGTACCTCTAAGGAAATTGCTGATATGGATTTTTTATCAGCATTTCTAATAATAGGAGTCATCAAGCCCTGTAATTCACAAAGAATATAATGAGAGAAGTGAATTTTATACCTTGACAAGAGTAGCAGATATTCAATTGAGTACCTTATCTGTAGCAACTGCAATTGATATGTCAACCGCATCAGAAAATACTGCTTCACCTTTTTTGACATCCCAGTAAGCTGAAGATTTGCATATTAAGATTCATTGGCAGCTTATGACAAGAAATAATACAAATAGAAAGCATCATGGTACAAATCCAAGAACTTAGTAATTACATAGATTATCTTTCATAAAGCAACAAGATATAGAAAGATATATATATATATATATCACAATTTCCCTAAAGTGCATGCATCCTATGTTCCTTTACACCATGCCTAGATGATGCGCTCCTAGCTCGGGAGCTACCTATCTACCAGAAAAAGGAAAAGACAATCTATTGCATTGAGGAGAGAATGGTTGGGTTTGACTAACGAAATAAGTGGGAAATACGAGATCTAGGCAAGCCGGTAAATGTTCTTCCCCCGCCCTTGGAAGTTTCTAGGACACTAAACAGTTGAGTATTGGAAGAAGTTCCGATAGGATATGGTGTTATATCTATGCATAAATGATCATAATATGTTTATTATTACATACACCAAGAGGAGGGTTGCCATTTTGAAATCATCTGCGTGAACTAACAGCCTCATGTTGAAAAGACCATGTGCATTAGAAAATATCGCAACATGTTTTGAGCCCACAATCTTCCTCTTTGGTCGTAGCAACAAGAACTTGACAGTTGAACACTTTCCCTTACCCCAATACTTCTAACCGACTCCTTGTGACATAGACCTATATGATCCTAGTGACAAGGAGCTTAAAACAATTAGCAACCAAGAAATGAGAATGACCTGAGTAATAACACTTCTACAACTGAAACAGCCACTGAAGTATTACTTTTTTCAAAGTTCTTTCATTGATCCAGTAAAAAATCCGGATATAAACAGGATGAAAACACTTCAAAAAACCACCACAGCATTCTATTGTCAAGTAATAGACCAACATGGCATTTAGTTGGAGGAGCTAAAGCACTTATTTCTCCCTCAACTCTAAGAAAAAGATTGGAAATATAATGACAATGCAGAACTGAAAACCAGTTATAACGAAACCAGAGTCAGTCCAAAACAAGAAAAACTTCAATGGAGTTTTTAAAACAGAACAGCTTCAGGCTCAATCAGGTTTCCATTACTACTAGTTTTAAAAGGTCAATTAATAACTCATCTTACCATTTTAAACTTTTATTTTGAGCTTAATGACAAATAACTCAACTCTAGAACAAACAGAAAGACATAATGATACAACTTACCATTTGCTTCTGGGACATTTCTCAGTGCCGTTGCAACAACTTTGATGACAATATCATTCACTGAAACTTTAACATCAAAATTTTCTGCAAGACAGAATTGTAATGCAAAAAGCTATGAACAAAGCTCTCAAACATAAACATGAACATAAACATAAACATAATAATAACAATAACAATAAAAGAAGAAGCAAGCGCCCATACCCTTGAGCTCCTTTCTGAAGGAGAGAAGAGGATCCAGGATAACATCTAGCAGAAATTACAAAAGGCATTTCAGATATGAGTTAAATTGCTAAACAGAAGGCATCAGTATTCATAAAAACTTTTTTAAACCTGAAGATAAATATAAATGAGGTGTAGATTGCTTTGATTCCAATAACCTAGTCGGCTATAACCTGCAGAAGAACTTGGCAATTAAGCGCAATAGAAATATACAAAGAGATGTATAGATTAGCAATAATGAAAATAAGCAAAGCTGATATGGACATGCCTGAAAAAAAATGCATTTTTGAAGGAAAAAAATATGTGATCAGCATGTTAAGCCTCATTGTGAAGGGAGAAAAAGTTGAGATGTTTTAATTCAAGAGATCTTTGATCCATAAGCATGCGCCCAGAGGAGAGCTTGATAGGGCAGCTTGCAAAAGCAGCAAGTACCAGTACTAGGAACTAACGGTCTCGGGTTTCTTTTACCAAACCTATTAAGATGTTCTCTCTTTTCATACAAGGTTTGAAGCTTTCTAATAAGTTCACATCTCTCCACAGAAGTGTTTGCAATGACTCTTAACTTACACACCATAAAAACTGTGGTCTAAGCTAAGAATATTTATTATCATGATAACTTTTATTCTGTAAGGCAATTTATTTCTCTGTATACTAAAAATCAAACAGAAAAGAGATTACCTTGCGAATTTGACTATTAGGTAAATCTTCATATGCATCAGCCTGGGGTAAAGTAGATTTTAATCCAGACAATCCTGGTGAAGCAGTTTGTGATTTAACCGGTGGAGATGGGGTTTGTTTCTCTTTAGATGATGAGATCTTCAAAGATCCAATCCCCGATTTTATGGCAGCTAAAACATCTCCCTTTAAAATAGTACCACGAGGACCAGAAGGTGGTATTGACGACGCATCCAATCCATGTTCCACAATAAGCAAACTTTGCAGATGGACTTATTCTACTGAAACTTGTTTTTTGAGCTTTTGTTTTAGGAGTCGGGTCATGCCGGACCGGCTTGTCCTCCTGCAGCATTCTATCACCATTAAATGATGTTTTACACTTGCAATATCATTTGGATCCTCCACCTAGGGGAAAAAACAAGCGTCAATCCCCTCTGAAAGTGCTACAAATTAACAGAAATTACATAGGAAAACAAGCTTCAGACAATAGAATACTTCAAAAGAAGATCGTTGCTTTTAGTTGCTTCATCATATAGTAATTTTATTGTATCCTTTACTTCACAGGAAAATTTCTTCCTACTGGAAAAGAATCAGGATAATTAAAGGCTGAAGAAGAAAATTCTAAGTATTAGCAACTCACAGTTACGGCAATAGGTTGTCCAACTGCCACGTCTTTTGAACCGTCTGGAACTAGAATCTTGGCCAAAATTCTGAAGGTATAAAAACAAAACCATATATCTCAGAAAGTCATTTACTTTACAATAAATGGAGTCTTTTGACTTATTCCCTACAATGCCATGTACTATATTATCAGCAACATTCTAAAATCTATTTGAGCACATTAGAAAGCGGGAGAAAAAACAATGGTTTGAGGGGCACGGGATTCCAATAGTCTCCAAGAACCACTGGATTGTTGGTTAACTAAACAACAAAATGTTCATCCTTCAGTTCACACCTATCTGCCCAACCAAAAGAAAATAAAAGATAAGTGCAAAAAACAATTAAAGAGAAGACGTGCATATACACTGACCAAGTTGGACAAAGACATGCACACAAGTTTGAATTAGGTCCCTCCCCACCTTGTCAAGAAAGTCATCATATACAGAACAAGACCCACATTGAAACATAATATTTCATGCTTCAAAATGTATTAACAATGACCAATTTCCTCAATATGTTAATGAAATGATGAAATACAGGAATAACAGGAAAGTTCAACATAATTTGTTCTGGATTAGTAGTTTAAAAAAAATGTATTACCCTTCTTCAAGACTTTCAAATTCAAGGGTTGCTTTGTCGGTCTCTATCTCACAAAGGACGTCCCCAACTTCTATCTGAATGAGGTGACAACAGACAAAAAAAGAAATAAATAAAAGCACAAAGATGACATTGTTCACCATCACTCAAATCAAATAATTTCCCATCTTACAGATATGTCTAAAAATCCTCGCATAACTGACCTTATCACCTTCCTGTTTCCTCCATTTAGCAATGTTTCCTTGGCTCTGCATGAGAGAAGGGGGTGGGGGAAGAAACATTACAAGGCAATGACAGACCATGGAAGTCTTGGAAGAAGCACGGATTTTATCAATGTTTTTATTGAAGAATTAAACTTTGTTTCCATACCATGGTTGGGGATAATGCAGGCATTCCAAGAACAAAATGAGGAGGAAGTTCAGCTGTGTTTGTCTTCAGAGAACTTGTTTGCTGTTTCTTCTCTTCGTTACCTATACTTTTTTCAGATGTTTCTTCCTTGACTTCTGCTCCACTACCAGCAGGAACAGATACATTTTTTATATCATCTGGATCCTCAACCTAGTGAAGCAGCTGAAGTCAGGCTTTTTTACAGTGAGATGCCCATAAAAACCAAAAAAACACCCGAAGAATGAGCAGTATATTGATGAAAAATCTACACAAGTTAAGAATCATTGATATAACTCTACAAAATAAGAAAGCAACTCTACCAAGAAAATGAGCTCAACAAAATAAGGATTCTATGTGAGCTATCAAGAAAAGATACCATTATCACAAATAGTTTCTTATTGCTGAACGTATCCAAGTAAGAGAAAGTAGATGCAGGTTTTTTTAATCCTTTTACTTTTTCAGTAAAAATAGAAGAACAAAAATATATTATGTGAGGATTATCACACGTTACCGTAATTGCAATCGGTTGTCCCACAGGCACATCTTTTGAACCTTCAGGTACCAGTATCTTAGCCAAGAACCTGCGGTCAATTTTCAGCCAGGCCATGCCCATTAGTATTGAAGCACAGAAGCAGCTGAACATGATAATTCAGTAAGTCATATTAACTTTACATTTCTGTGTTTCAGGCTTTCTCTGTTCAATATGAAATATATGTTAAAATCCTTGAGAAAACACAGTATTCATTTTTAATATAGAGTCATGAAACTGAAAGAGGAAGAACAGAAAAGAAGTACCAGATATAATTCGGAAGTGAAAAGGATATAACAAACAGGAAGCTCAGATGAGCACAATAAAAAGCAGAACTATGGAAACTCCAATTAAAATGTTGCTAGTGATGCAAACCGTTAATGAGAAAATATTTGAGAATAATACAGACAAATATGTATGCATAAGAGTGGAGATCCACTGATAACTAAGGTACAAGACATGCACTTCGAATCCAGATTTGGATAACATTCCCACATATTACGAGGGGTGAAATTTTAGGCCTACCCTTCCTCAAGACTTTCAAATTCAAGTGTAGCTTTGTCAGTCTCTATATCACATAGCACATCCCCCACATTGATCTGTTGCATCAAATTGCAAGTCAGCACATAAAGGAAAAAGCAGAAATGGCTAAATATTTCCATTTTGTTTTCAATTAAAAAATGTTTCACTATTTTTATCCTAAATATTTCACCGTATACTTGTATACTACTACCCTAAAGATCAACCTAAACTTTAGCGTCATATGGAGGAATCACTACAGCAACGCAAACTGACCTTGTCTCCCTCTTTTTTCCTCCACTTTGCAATGTTACCTTGACTCTGCAGCAGAGCATCAATGTATTCAGTTTGCAGACAAATCAAAGAAATCTTTCTCAAAATAGAAATTTAATTCCTTTGCAGCAATCTTACCATTGTAGGGGACAGAGCTGGCATTCCAACGACCGTTTGGAGAGGATCTGAAATGACATTGTTACCCATTAAGGACAAGACAACAAAATTGAGCAAGCAATATCATTCAACTATTTACCCTTTGTCATGTTCATCATTTGCACATTAATATTTCACACTCCACTTTCAAAAACATAAAAGGTAGCCTACAAGCCAACACTCAATATACTGCCAAAAGATGTATACAATCCCAAAGCAGTTCAGGCCTTAATTAATTTCTCTACAACCTAGAAAATTGGTTTGTCTGCACCATTAAAAATTAACCACTGGATAAAGATCAACAAGGCAGCTATATCCATCAAACAAGATGCAAGCTTTCACCTTAGCCAATTTTAACCAATATGAATCTTCACCAAGTATTATACCATGTGAATACTACACTCAGTCTTCTGCCTATGGTAAGGCTAAACTCAATCTGACATAACTTGTTTTTCTATGTCCAACATTCTACATAATTGGCCCAATCATTGACATGATCAAACTGCACTTCCCTTAAAAAGGCCCTGCATTTTCATACTGCTTGATCATTATCAACGCAAAGAAACAACAACTGACAAGGTCATGCTAACAATATCATGGCAAAATTTCCAGCAGTTCATGTAGAAGAATCTACAATTGTTAAACAGTTTATCCATACCTGCAGATGAGAAATACCGTACACCAATTTGTGACTGCCAATTTAGGAACAGTATTAGGAAACAGCATGTGCTGGCTAATAATAGCAAGGAATCCACAACTTTTCACAACTAACCTTCGGTTTTGAAGAATGTCCATGTAATCGACCAAAAACAGGTACAGATGTAGTCCTGACAAACTACAACGTTAGTGGGCATTTAAATTGAATGATTTGAAGATAGAAGCTAACTATCTCTACCTTATCATGTCAAATGTATATTATGATACATAAACCAAAGAGATTGCTTGTGGATCAGATATCAACACACCCAGGGTCAACAGGGTCTTATCCAATAACCTCAAATAATTTCCATAATATAGTTTTAGATATCTAGCAGATTAAAATCTGCAATTCATGAATGCGGTAAGGCCTTTTACAGTAGAGCAAATAAGGCATTGTAGAACTAATTAAAGCATATCAAAGAATTTCTAAAGTAGTGATCATGTCTGGCAACTACAGGGAGACAGTGTATATGTTAAGTAGGCAACATATTGTCTATTGATATGTATTCAGTTGGGTCCGCAACATGATGTTCAAGCACCCCGTAGACTGAAAGCATCACATAATGCAATACCATTTCACAAAACCTACTAGAAACACAATCTCAAATCAGTGAGCACTATGTTCTGGGAGAACCTAACATTAAATGAGTGAAAGAAGCATGCAAATAAAAAAATTTGTGAACACTAGAGAATCCCACCTTGATAATGTGCCTTCAACATCAGCAAAGGAACTGAGCACCCTGGAGCTGCTTGCATGAGGTAGCCATTGAAAAAATAAATACTTAAGCAAGCAGGATGTTAAGTATCATACATACAGAAATGCAAAGATATGCTGTTTCTAATTTATTTTCCTCTTCATCAACCATAATTAGATCCTATTGCAGCCAAGGAATCAATGGTGTTCCATATTTCTTTGACAAACCTGTGAGACTTCAATTTCTCCTACTCCAGAAGATGTACAGGGTCTAATAAGGTCTAACTTATGAATTTTCATTAGAGCAATGCAACTCTCTATTTATTACAAAAACCATTCATATAGCAAACATAACATGTAAAACTATAAAGACCTTGTCAATGTAGTTTGCAACTTAGTTGACTTCACTGTGAGCCATATGCATATGCTTCTTAAAAAAATAACTTTAATTTTCTTACTAGCTCAAGACCTTTTCTTGCCTACTAAAATTCAACAAATCTTTTTGTCTCTGCTAATTTCTCATTTTTTTCTTCGTCTCTCTCTCTCTCTCTCTCTCTCTCACTCTCACACACACACACACACAAAGAGACACACATCCCCCCAAACATGCTAACCTCAGACTCACATTCCCTTTCTTCCTTAATGATTACATAAATTCTCTCATAAAGCAAAGCATCTCTTCATTCAATCATTTTCTTACCCTTTAATCTCAGCCTTGACTCATCCTGTTTCATTTTTCTTGTCTCTCTATCCCTTTCCTTTTATATTTTTTTACTTGGCAAGCATTCTCTGTTGATTCCTTTGAAGACATATTTCTACCATCATTATCCTCTTTTCCACAAGTGTACTACATTCTTGATCTCTTTATTATCAATTTAAAGGAGTAAAGCACAGTTCGAGGTGGGATTTATTTTTTTCTGCTGTACATGCACTTCACTAAGAACAGTACAAAACGGACTATCTAAAATGTAATGACCTTTTACTCCACTTACAGTCTTATTAAGAACTTCCCAACTGCGACAACAGCAGTTTCCCATATCTAACAATCTTCACGTATCATAACTATGTTTCTCACAAATTCTTTTTCTAGAGCCATCCGGATGTTTTTTTAGGCTGAAAGCCATCCAAATTTTATTAGAAAATCAACTATTTTTAAATACTTATTCATATACCTTTAACTGTTCAACTGCAACATCGTCCATGAATATCATAGCAAGTCTAAATTCATGAAATTGCTCTAATAAAGCATGAAATTACCAATTGACAAAACTTCTGATACCAAGATATGCCCATGCATTACATTTCTTAAGGTCTGACATTGATCGAAGGCAATAACAAATTGCCAAACAAACTGCACATGATAATCTTCTACCACAAATTAATTGAGGATGAAAAAGTCATGTACTAAATGATTCAAGCTTTCTTCAATCCATAAACAATTCCTAATCTTCTAAGCAAATCCGAGTTCCAAATTTTTCAACTCTCGTTTTCAATAATATCTTTCTTGTTTGACAAATGTGCTAAGCTGCTGACTCTGACAATCTACCGATGAAAATGAATAAAATTCAATTAGACATTAAAATGAATTACACACAATTCTGAGAGCCCCGGCAAAGCGAGGTTAGAGAGGAAGCAGATGATGCGAGTTTTACCGAGGGAGGGATCGGCAGGTGGAAGAGAAAAGCCGAGCTCGGAGAAGGGAAGGTGCTCGAGAGATCACCGGATTCGGAGCCTAGATAGCGCCATGGATCATCCGCAGGCAGATTCGGGCTCTAAGTTTTCTCTGCCTTCGTTATGCAGAAGATTACAGAGCATGAATTAAACTCAGTTAATATGTTAGTATGTTAATCAAAAGGAAGTTGAAGAAAGTTGAAGACGGGCTCTTCTTTTATTACTAATTAATATTTGGGTGCGGAATTAAATGAACAGTTTTTTATTCTTTTTTCTTCAGAATCCGTACTAATTGTAATGGTAACTTGTCAAACTAACCCTCTTATTCATGCTTTAAAGAGAAATTAAAAAAATAGTTTTTTTGAAAGCTTACTTTTTTGTCTTTTTTACGGAAGATATAATTTGTACATGCAAATGCTGTCAAGAGAGATGTTAAGTAATAGTATGAGAAATAAAAAGATAAATAAAAGGGTTATTATCACTTTACTTCCTTAAATTATATCATTATTATTAATTTATCGCTTAATGTTATCTTTTAGTCGTTTCACCCCATAGGCTATGTTTTCAGACTCGAAACCGAACCGAGCATCGACCGGATTCGATCAAGGATCAATGGATTCGACCGCATTTGATCGGGGTTGAATCAGATGATGTCATAATTAAAAATTATTTAAAAATTAAAATATTGTATGTAAAATATTAAGAGTTATATTAATATTAATAAATGTATATTCAATATATTTGATGTTTCAATATATTTAAATAAGAAAATACAAAGAAATTAGAATGATCAAGTAGCAATTTATATTATTAAATAAATATTAACAAGTTTAGAATTAAAATTATGGATTTGATTGAAAAATAACACCAAACTTTAGGACAACATGAAATAATTTGAGATATATTAATAATTTTTAACAACGCTAGAGGCCAAAATATAATATTGAAAATGCTTTGACCTTTTAAAAAAAAAAAAAGCTTGACATCAAACCGATTCATCCGATTTGCCTATCAAACCCAGTTACTGGTTTGCCTGTCACACCCGGTTTTGATCGGATTTGACCGAGTTTTTATACATCCAGTTTTTTAGAGTAACTCAGACTGGACACTTGGCCAATTTTCGATTCGATCGGTCGAACTGATCGGTCCGGTCCGAATTTAAAAACACAGCCCATAAGTAATTCAACTCAATATGTTAATAAAATTTTGACAAAAATATCCTTTTATTTTATAACATTACTATATTGTTATTATCACTTTATCCCTTTAAATTATGGTGATATAATCTCTTTACTTTCTAACATTATTTTCTTGATATTTTACCCTATCATTACTCTAAAAAGTAAGTTCAAAAATTTTTAAATGTATTTATCTTTTTATATATAATTAAAAATAAAAAGTCGGAATAATTATTCTTCCTTTTTTCCACTCTAAGATTCCAAAAACATAACAATAAAAGGGTTTTTTCAAAATTTTTTTCACACTTATTAATACTAGGAAAAGAAAAGGAGATAGGACAGAAGGAGTCAAAAAAATTAGATTTTGCAAAGAAAAAAAATAAGGAAGAATATAATATTATCGTATTATTTTAATATTTTTGAAATTAGAATTGGAATTGGGTAATAAACAGAAAAGTAAAAGTAATTTTAAAATAATAAAAAATATTGAATTCTTTCTTATTTGTATTAAAAAAAAATTGTGCTCCCTCTCTCTCTCTCTTTCCCTCCCCTATTTTTCTTTTTTTTTTAATATTAATAAGAATCTCAAGAAAAAAGAGAAATGTTTTGACTTTTTTTTCTTAATACTAAAAAGGAGAAGAGTCACTCTAAATTGTTTATTATTTTATTATATAAAAAAGAGGGTACTATCTTCTAACGTTTTTTAACTTGTTAAGTTGGTTTAATGGTAGGATAAATTGATAACAAGATTATAGTTTATGGGGGTAAAGTGATAATAATTTTAAAGGTTAAACATGTCTTATCACTTAGATTAATAATTCCGTTAAATTTGACCATTAGTCTTGGGGGTAAAATGACTAAAAAATAACGTTAAAGGAGAAATTGATAGTAACGCCTAATGTTGAGGGGGTAAAGTAAAGTGATAATAACCCTAAATAAAAAGGAATTCATTTTACAAATTTTAGTTGCACAAAAATTAACTAAATTACATGAAATTAAACCAACCAAAATGTATGCACTTATTTTTAATTCCACTATTTTTAACTTAAATTAGAAAATCCCTTTCATAATTTCCCTACTTTGTCAGTTTTCCATATGAAAAAAACTTCAACTTGGTTTCCATATGGCATCAAAATTGGAAAACAGATGATCAGATGTACAACAACAATTGTAGGCCTACACAGGAAGGGTGAAAAAACAAGAGTGAGAAACCCTAGTAATGTTGAACCATCTGAATTAAACTGCTAAAGAAGGTGAACAACAGACAATTTTCCAAGATCAAGGTTATACGATCAAAACCAATATGCAAGATCAAGGTTTTAAAGAATGAAAACCAAGATTATACGATCAAGGTCCTAGAAGTATTTAGTTGGTTGACAATTTTCCACACCAATATGCATTTGATTATAAGGATGCTGAATATTTTAATCTTATCAAAGCGAACGTGCGTTTAGATTAGCTGTTTTTTGGAGGTATTTTGAAAAATTTTACTTTAACAGAGTTTTTATAGTATATTTTGGAATATTTTTAGAAAATATTTTGAGATATTTAAAAGTAAAAGAGTTTTTAGAATATATATTTGAGATATTTTTAAACATTAAAAAAATTAAGACTACTTTTTAGAGTATCTTTTAAAAATTTTAATAGTATTTGAAAAACTAATTATTGAAAAACTCAGCAATCCAAGCAGAAGTAAATTTCCTTTGCCGCGTGCCCGTGACTGCTATGAAACTTTTTATCAAATATTGATCCATACATGCCATAAGCAACTTGTAAATTTCATTTAAGATTTGATTTCTTTGTAATGTAGTTCATAAATACTTGTGTAAATTTCGCATTCATTCTTTTTTCTAGTTGGAGTACATAATCATGGTCCTAGAAGTATTTAGTTGTGAAGGTTTCAGTTACAAATCTAACCATAATACCTGTTACTTTCAAGATCTCTCAATATGAAAGAAACACAGAACAATGCTTCACCCAAGATTGGCCTTGGAGGAATGGCAAGAAATTCTTATTCGAAATGCGAGAAAACGCTTTGATGGTACATGTTTATTCCAAAAAGACTTCAGTGCACATTGAAGTCTGTCTAGTTTAGTTTCTTTGTCTATTAGCAAATGAGTTCTCAACTCCTCTTGATTAACTTGAATCTCTGTTGCGGCTAAATGGACTGTTGAAAGTGAAATCCTCGCAATGTCTTCACAAATTGGACAACAGCCTTGGCTACATTTGATGCTGCAAGAGGGCCAAACAGAAGAATAGTATTGTCTCCATCTTCTGCTCCAGCTAAATCTGACAGTCCTCGCATGACAATTACCTTGAAGCCATTGGATAAAACATGTCTGCAATTCCAGAAAACATGAATATAACAAGTTATCTTGACTAGTAATTATGAACCCCCTTGTTTCTAAGCAGATATATTCTTCAGATTAGTTTTGGTGCGGGGCGTTTACCATGACTATGGCTGCACTCTCCATATCAAGTGATGAAACATGAAAAGTTGTATAGAGGAACTCCCTGTAAGCTGCATTGTCCACAAAAATGTTGGCAGTGGCGCCATTCAGTCCAACAACTACCTTGGGCTTTTCAGGAAGGCACAAGCTCGAGTTCACGCACTGTTCCAGCGCCATCCCCTGTATTAGTGAAAATGCATCCATTAGATTCAAGGGCTAGTTGAAGACAACTTAAGAGGGAAAAAAATGTTTTAGGCAGCAGCAATTAGCTGGCTGCAAAGCGAATGAGGATGTTACGTGTTAGCGATAAGTAACTCACCTCCAGACTAGAAGATACTTCTAGCCAATTCTGACTTGTCTGAAACCAAAGTGTTCTTTCAGGAGCATTAGGCTTTCCTGACTTAGAGTAGAAGAACTCCGTCGAATACCCAATGCTCCCCAACTCATTGTCTCCTCCATTGGGAACATCATAGCTTCCAAAGTCCAATTCAGCAACATCATTTGCTGGTATTGTTGCCTTGAATTTCTGCAAAATGAAGAGATTGTACGCAAATAAACTCGTAGTCTGCACATAGTGAGGCAGGAAATGAGCCAAATATGATTATTACCACCCAGTCCCATAACCCTGTTTGAGCAAACTGCTTAGGGATGATGACATCTCCGATGGACATGGAACTGTTAGCATTGCCTGCAATGCCAAAGTGTACAATTCCAATCACGCGAAAGACATCCAACATCTGTTGTGTTGCTGCTGCAGCATTCACCTGAGCATACCACAATTAGACATTTCTTGAGGTAGTAGTACTTAACAGAAAAACACAATGGCCGAAATAGAAAAATTCATTATTGCCAAAAATTCATTACAAGCAACTGTCTGTAATAACCAGACCAGAAGGATGTGAAATGGACCTACCATTCCCCTCTCCACATCTTACATAAATGACTTTTGATCTCCTATGCTCCCTACGCGAAACCGCCTCCCTGTAAGAAACCAACCACCATTTTCAATCATCATAAACGATACACTTGCGCTTTTAGTACCATATTGAAGCGTATGTATTGGAGATTGATCATGTACCTGACAAATCCACATAAGGGTGCCTCGGGTTAGGCTTGAAGGCACCAGTAGCGAAAAAAGCATCTTCTTCTGGGGCATAAACCGTAATAAGACCAAGATAAGGTCCATTGCGATTCAGCTCTTTGATTGTCCTACTAGCAGAGATTGCCTTCCTTTCGGATGAAACGGCTATAACAGAGAAAATAAGCGAGGAAACGAAAACTTGCATCAACAAGAGGCATTTGACTTGGTTTCCAGCCATTGTATGGTTCTCCTTGCTCTGAACATCAGCTACATACTTATCATGGTGGGGGTTGTCGGCCTTCCCATTCTATGGGGCCAAAGTACAGCACAGATGCCAAGGTGATTCTAAACAAATTGAAATAATTTGATTAATTTATTAGTAACACGGGATTCATGTTTAGATCATATTATTACTATTTAATGCCAGCCTCATTATAGATTTGAATGATTTTCTTGAAATGAGGTCTACGAGTAGCAGCTGATTGATTAGTGATCAAGCATAATTGGCAGAGAGATGAGAACTGAACAACAATTTATTTGGCCTTCTACTCCAAAATAGCTGCTTAATCTACTTGCTACGAAAGGACACGATCCTAAAGGAAATTTGATCAATTCTACCAAACTTTTAATGCCCCCTAGCAGTACTGCTTAATCACCACATACCCCTAATTTAAAAAAAAAAAATTTCAAAAAGAAGCTTTACTGTTAAAAGTTGCTTTGTTGATTGCTTTGCCTAAAAAGATTATTGACTAGTCACTGAAGTCGATCAAGTAGTGATCAAGCTCTTTTCGTTGTCAGATTCAATATTCAAATCTTGAAAATAGCGGCCATTAGAAGTACATTTTGTTAAGCACTGTCATGGCCGACCCAATCAAAAAGCATTCAAAGTTTGAAGCAGTAGGCTATACAAGGATCTACTTATTAGCTTAATCTTTTCTTGAGACGACGCATTTAAGGGAGTAATTTTTTTTCTTGGATTGAGTACAAAGCACAAACTCCAGTCGTGACAGCGCGAGGGTTTCGAAATAAGGCCGTACGGACTAATCTGTTCCAATTTAACTGAACTTGTTCTTTACGGGCAAACCAAGAAATTCAAGCTTCGGAAGTAATTGCCCCAAGACCAAATATAATTGGCAGGTTTGCAAATACGTTGTTGTTTTAAATATATTAACCATTTCGTCATTTGTTGATCACCTAGATGGGAAAAAAGAAACATCTTGTTATTTCTTTAGCAAATTTTAATATGTATTAGACCTCTCAACTAGATTCAGACCCGGATGAATTTTGACCATTTATTTGGAGGGGGGAGAAGAACGAAGAGAACTTATAAGATTCCTAAGATATCTTTTCCATTTCTTGAATCACCTGCTTCTCATGTGCCGTCAATAGTCAATACATGATTTTCGAACTCCCTCTCTCCTTTGTAATGCTTAGAGTAACTTCTTAATAAAATAAAATAAAATTTAGAAGTAATTTATTTTGGAGGAGATTTTGATAGCATTTTGACTAAGGATTATTTGTAAAGGAAATGATTAATTTTGTATATACTGATAATGTATATACTAGCAGGCATAGATGCATATCGCATATATAAAAATTAAAATTGTAATGAAGTAACATGCATCCATACGCTCTATAACATATGTTGCCGATGTGCACAAGATTAACCCTAAAAGAAATTAAATATGCTAGTCTATGTCCATAATATATCGAATAATACAATAGAAGAAATGATGGCTGAACGGCCAAATGTTCTTGTTCGTGCTGATTTTCCGATGTTGCTCCAACAATTTTACTATGGAAAGCTTGGATTAAAGAATCCCTTTTCTAGTGTGCCATCTAAAGAAAAAGGAAATTGGAAATTGGAAATTCTCATTATAAACTTAAAATTAAATTTATTCTTCTTAACATTGAGGAATCGGCATTTGGAAGACAGAAAGAGGCTTAATAGACCAAAAACAAATATCCATGAACCAATTTGAAACAATCTAGAATACCACTTCCTATAATTGTCAAATTCCTATCAAAAACTAAATAAACCTAAAACAATTGTGTCCACAAGAGCACATGGGCAGATGCATGCTGTGGTTTTTAAGAATTCTTCTTTTTGAATTGAAGCATCCTTGAATATATATATATATATATATATATATATATATATATATTTAGCTACCTATGAGAATTATTGTAGACCATCGAAGCGCTTATTAGCTAGGAATAAAATTTTCTTGTTACTTTTGATCGGATTTTAGAGAATGAGTCGCATTTTTTTTAAGGGTGCTAGTGCTGTCATTCACAGTCCGCAAATAATCTTCATTTGTCAAAGTTGAGAAGCGTTCTTAGGCACGTTTATCAGTAGTTTCACAATTCCAGACTTTAATGTAATTCAGGTCCAATACGGCATCGGCCAAAATTTAGACGTTGTAATTGAAACATTTAAAAACCCTTTTCAAGCTCTAGGAAGTACGAAGCACGTACAAATCTGCCATCATTTCTTGGTAAAATGGTACGCCAATAGTTGAATTTTGCCTTACTTTTGTATACCATTATTAATAACATAAAATTACTCCTTGGACCATTAATAGCAAATTAATACCCCCCTTGCCAATTTAGTGACCTTGTGATCACCAAAATAT
Source organism: Coffea humblotiana (assembly GCA_023065735.1). NCBI lineage: Eukaryota > Viridiplantae > Streptophyta > Magnoliopsida > Gentianales > Rubiaceae > Coffea > Coffea humblotiana. The sequence continues at coordinate 8,751 of JACYVW010000284.1, read as the reverse complement.
TTTGGTAACCAACCCATGACATACTTAATAATTTAGTGACATTTTTGGCCATTCACTCGTAATTTAATAATCAAACTATCAAAGTAACAAGTTCTCAATTATTCTGTTTCACTCATTTCAAGCAATCATGAAGTAAGCAGACCAACTCACTCATGTATGATATATCCAAGTAGCTTTCAGCTAGGAGGAATTGCGTTGCATTCAAATTAACAAGGAAACACGCAATAATTTACTGGTACATTTTACATACAACGTCGTTGCTTCAAGAGACTTCTATTCTTGAAGCACATTTATTCTTTCTAGACAACATATTAGAAGCATATTCATTGATGGATTCAGCGCTCCTCCTGATCAAGCTGAACATATATAGCTGCCACAGCTAGGGCCGGAAATTAACGAGGTGATGGTATTTTATTAACAAATGCAACAACGGTTTTCGCGACATTTGCTGCAGCAATAGCCCCATAAGTTCAGTCGAGATCGTCCGTGCCACTATTCGGTGCCAAATTCAGTGCCAATCCCACTTATCACATGAAGGTAGAAGAAATTTAAATAAATAACACATGATAAATTAAATAAATAGAACACTTGGCATAAATATAGAAGTGACACTGAATTGTCACCGGAAAAGTGGCACTGGGGATTCCGTGTGCCATAAGTTGCACTCAAATTCTCTCCTTGTTCTGATCCAGCTAAATTAGACAGTCCGCGGATGGCTATCACAGAGTGGCCATTCGACAAGGATGTCTGCACATAACCAAAGACAAGTCATCTTGCTGCTGCTATGTATATACTGTTTTCTTGGGGTCAATTTGAGAGGATAAATTTGAGATCAGATATTCAGTTGCAGGGAAGATTCTTCAAATTGGTTCTAGTTTGATGAAGAAACGTTTTTACAAAGGAATAAGTAGAAGAAAGCAGTGAGGATGAAAGTACTCTGGTAACAAGACAATAAAAATTACCATGATTACTGCTGCGCTCTCCATATCAATGGATGCAACGTCAAAAGTTTTGTGGAGGAATTCTCTGTAAGCTGCATTCTCAACAAAAAAGTCGGCAGTTGTGCCGTTGACTCCAAGAACTAGCTTAGGCTGTTTCGGGAGGCAAACGCCGGCTAGGCACAGGTCTAGCTCAATTCCCTGTTTGAACAAAACTACCACCCGTCAGAATCAAAAAGAATTTACTAAATTGAAATGTGCGAAAGGGGTTGTTTTATTTTCGCTTGAAATAGAATTTGGCAACTTAAAATAAAGGTAAAGAGAATGTTAATTCTAGATCTGAATCTGTGCCTTATTACCTCTAGAGTGGAAGCGATTTGCAGCAAATTCTCGGATGCCGGGAACCAAAATTTTCTTTCAGGAACATCAGGCTCTCCTGTCTCGGAAAAGAAGCGCTCTTTCATATAAGCCACGCGACCCAACAGATTAAATCCGCCAAAGGGAATGTGATAGCGTCTGAACTCTAGGTCAGCAACCCCATTATCTGGCTGTGGTGCTGTCTCGGATTTCTGCAATATGCATGCATGCCCAGATGAAGATACACGCAAAAATGTAATTCCCCGAATATTGAAAAAAAAAAAAAACACGTAGAATAATTTTGAAGCAAGGAAAGGACGTACTAAAATTTTGTCCACTTCACAGAAACATAAATAAATAAAAAAAATGCGGAATTCAATTGCACCATCAGGTATTTAGACTTTCCATTAAAATTGGAGCTGCTGTCTACTGCATACGGAGGCAGGAGAAAAGCATCATCCAAATCCAAAAGGCAACTGGTTCATAAGCCTTGCTTGCGAATTTCAGTAATTAGCGCATTTTTCAAGCCTTTTTTTTCTTTCTTTCTTTCTTTCTTTTTTTTTTTTTATAAGTGAGAGATCATAAATCTAAAATCTTCTACTTACAATTCATTTCATCTTATCACCCAACTCAACTCTCCCCTCTTCAACGTTTTGTTTCCACGGTTCTTTTGTCAAGTTGAGTGTTGTGATTCGAATTCTTAGTGATACTGATTGAATTGTTGGCAGTTGGCGCTGATTGTGTGCGCTTGATTTTGAGAATCATTCTCATTGAAAACGCTTAGACGCTTATGCTTTATGAATCTTTAGGTTTTACCTTTAAGGGGGAAAAAACAAAGAAACAAAGGAATTAATATTACCAGCCAGTCCCATAATCCAGTTTGAGAAAACTGCGTTGGGATTACAACATCTCCTAAGGACAGGGAACTGTCGGCGCCGCCCGCAGTGCCATAGTGTATAACTGCTCTAATTGGGAAGAAGTCCAACAGTAGTTGGGTCGTTGCTGCAGCATTCACCTGATTAATCCAATCCAAGCAAAATTATTGAAACCTTTTTTTTACTCGTACAAAAGCTCCCAAACTAACGACGGGCGGCAAAACTAGAAACTGGGACCTATTGGAACTCAATCACGCTTACCAGTCCACTTCCACATCCGACGATAATGACACTATTAGACCCTATGGTCCCGATGTGATAACGCCTGCCTGCAATGAAATAAATGATTAGGTGATTAAAAGTCAGCAACGAATTTCGATCATTATTATGAGGAAGGAAAAAAAAAACAGTAGTAGTAATAATTAATGGTTGCGAAGCAGATTTAATGCATGGGAAATATATATAGATATTTGCCTGACAAATCCACGTAGGGGAGTTCTGGATCAGGCTTGAAGGCACCAAGAAAGGGTGTCTCCTGATTGCCGCTACCAGAGGAGATAAGACCAAGAAAAGGCGGTCTAAAAGACAACGCCTCGATTGCCCGAGGCAAAGGAGTGGCTAAAACATTGACCGCTAGAGAAGAAATCACAACTGAAACCAGAAAAAGCAATTTCATTTGTTTTCCAGCCATTTTACGCTACTTCTATCGCTCTTTAATCTCCTTGCTCTCAACTCGACAGCATGGTGCCTATTTATAGCACAAATTGCGGTAAGATTTGCCAGCTACCATCTGTAAATACACTCTTTAACTTTTCACCACAAACCATATTCTCTCCTGCGTTATTAATATTGTCGCTTTCCAAATTTATGTTTCTGGGGCCAAATTAACTGCACCGTCAGCAACAAATTAACTCGCTGTTCTTGATTGTATACCGTTAAAGTCAGTAATCAATAATGTGGTCGTCCAACATTTCAATTATTTTCACAAGAATTAAGGTCCACCGGTTGTAGCACTTCCTCCATCATCAGATGTCATTACTTACAAGTCATAATATGGATACCATTTCATGTTCTTCGCAACCAGCCATGCTGTAATCTCAGACATGCTTCCTTAAACATGGATCGAATTGTGTTGTTAAAAGTTTAAGCATTAAAAAAAATTTTTGATTTTGATGCATCATTTAACTACACGGTTTCCTAGTTCTTTTAAAAAAAAAAAAAACTAACAAGTATGCCTAAAATTTCAGAGCTTTCGAGAAGGCAAACGGCTGGCTTTCTGACCGATGATTGATGACTAAGGATTTTTTTTTTTTTTTGGGTGAATGATTGATTAAGGTAGGAGATAGAGATAGGCCATATGCATCACGCGCTATAAATACTAGTGGTAAGAATAAAAACACCATTTTTTTTTTTTGGCTTTGAGCTGCAAAAGAAAAGAATAAAAATAAATTAATCAGATTTAAATACATGTCACGTCCAATAGATATTAAGTGCTTGTTCCGAGCTGGTTATTATTATCAAGTTTGTTAGCTATAGAACACAAGCCCAACACCAACGTGAAGATTGAAGATGTTATGTTTCACAAAAAATCATTGTATAAAGGCACACATTGATATTAGTCAATTAGTAAGTAGTCTTTTTTTTTTTGGGAGAATTGTAGTTTTAGTCCCCAATGTATTATCCCATGCATGGAACTGATTCTCAATCTATTTCAAAAAGTAAATTTGGTTTCTAATCTATTTAATTTTGCGGTAAAAGTGGATAATTGACAGATTCCTTCCAGTTGAGTAACGGAACGTGGCGCGTGCACTCACTGTACCAGAACGTGCAAGTGGTTTCAATGTTTGTAAATCAAGAAACTATTTAAAAAGTTAAAATCTATCCTCTCTTCTTCTCTTCTTTCATTTTTTCACATCTCTGTTCTTTTCTATCCTTGGACAAAATGTTAACGATTGTCCAGTATGCTTGAAATGGGGTCGATAATTTTGGCTGGTTTGAAGCTAATCTGAAGAACTGAAGATAGGCGGAGGGGTTGAGCTTCAGTTTTTGGAGGACAACGTGTCGACGAGTTCGTGGGAGAATTGGAAAGAAAGGTTCTTGAGGTCTGAATGGGCGTTCGAGAACTAAAAGGCGGCAAACCCGACTGGTGAGCTCGGGCGTTGTCAAGTTGGAGGGTTCTACCCCGGAAGCCCATTTCAGGAGGGTTGCAGAAGAGTGAAAAGAGCGACGGCGGCAGAGGGGAAGATGAGAAAATAATCTGCAAGAAATTTGAGTGGTGGCCTGAGTGAGCACCATTGGAATAAACCATCAGAATTTTTAGGAGAAACTGAGAGAAAGAAATACTTGGAGTTGGTCTGAGTGAGCAGCTTAGCTGGCTGCACCGATTGAAAAAAAAAAAAAAAGAGACCATCGAGTGGATTGTTTACCTTTGATTCTTAAGTCCTATAAGCAGCGAGATAAATGAATTTAGCAGGAGAAAGTAGCTGCCAATTATTAGCTAAGTGCAAGCAGTGAGTGGATGGAGCAATAGAAACTGATATATTAATTGGGCGGTGGCCGAGTGAAGAAGCACGCTTCAACTCGTTTCTTACCAACTAAACACTAGGAGCAAAACTGAGAGAGAGACTCAGCCACACCCCTTCATCTCAAAACACAACCGAGTGAGAGGAAAAGAGAACATTCTGGTTTTTCCTTGCTTCCAGCCCGCAACCGAGAGAGTGAGGAAGAGAAAGATAGACATTTGCTCACTTCATTGCTCCAGCTTGTAACCTCAAAACCGTGAGCCAAAAGTGAGTATGAAGGAGAGGCTGGTGCAGTTTTGGGAACCGAAGCAGGAAACTAAAAGTGCAGTCTGCAATTTTCCAAACTCTAAGAGGAAAGAAAGAGGTAAAATGACTGCAATAATTTTTTTTATCAGCTGAAGCCCTTCAGTACGTATATAGTATGCTAGATTCTAGTCAAGGAAAGTAAGTTTGGTTGCGAGAAATCCTGCTCAGAACTGGTAGCTTGCTAAAAGAAAATTCTGCTCTTTAGCTAAGAAACAGGTACGGATTGTGCAGGTGCTATCAAAGGAGGATGGAAACAGGTAGCTAGGAATGTATGAATATGTTCATTTTAAGTAGTAAAAGCAGGTTACCGTAGTAACTTGCAAGAATCTGAACGTGCACATGAAAGGAATCTGGTGCAGGTTGCTTTGCATCAGATTTTGCAGCCTTGCACCGGCATGGGATTTGATTAAGTTTCCTCTTGGAATCTGGTCATAAACTTCCGTGTTTAGCTTAGGATAATATGTAGTTGAATAGGTATCCTTTGCAGGATCAGCTAGGACCTAAAACAGAAACGGAACTAATGAGAAAATATCAAACGAAAGGCTTCTGCTGCTACTGGAAATTAATGTTGCAGCCGAGAGAAAGAATTAGGAACCATTGCAGGTTCTTCAAGAAATCTGATTCCAAACCTTTGTATTGTAGGGTAACTCAGGGTATAACATGTTAGTTCCAGCATGTATGTTAGATTAGAAGGGAGAATTGAAACCACTTGCACGTTCTGGTACAGTGCACGCGCCACATTCCGTTACTCAACTGGAAGGAATCTGTCAATTGTCCACTTTTACGCAAAATTGGATAGATTAGGGACTAAATTTACTTTTTGAAATAGATTGAGGACCAGTTCCACGCATGAGTAATACATTGGGGACTAAAACTACAATTCTTCCTTTTAAAAAAAAGAATTAAAGTTATTTAACTTCTTGATGACTCAAATTCGTGACCCCTCAGTTACGAATAAAGTATATGTTTTACCAATTAAATCACGTTCCATTATCTTACCACATTGATAGTTGTAAGTCTTGAATAAGAAAAATATTAATCTACTAGTAGCGCAAGGGAGTTGATATTCCTACTAATCTAAGTGTACATAGCTCGTATAACATGAAACAAAGTTTGACATGGAACCTTATCCAAATGTGATAGCTTCCTAGTGCAGTTACCACATGAAATTATTTAACTTGGATGTTGTGATTTCTCCTCGATTTCTATCCTTCTACTTAAATAGCTCCTTTGGGAGGACAAATTTGGTGAGAAAAGAAAGGACTAAGAAAGAAAGTAGAATATTCTGGCATTTAGGAGTATTTGTAGGAAAAGAATAGAAATAAAAGGAGGGATCTCACGTCTCTTTCAAACTACAAAATACTGTTAGTCCAAAATGTTTAGTCCAAACTGTTAGTGGCTGAATAAATAATAACTATACAAAATTTGAATTTGAAATTCAACATTTATACATATGTCATAGATCTAATGGTGATAATGTATATATTATTAGTGCATATAAGATTTACTCGTATTTTAATATAATGTTTTGTGATGTCATGTGAATTTCAAGTTTTAAGGGCATTTATGTAAAATATTTTCCTTTTACTTCTCTCCACTCTCAAATAAAGAAGAATCATTTTATTCTCTTTATTTCCAAAAGCTCCCAAACAACATGAAAAAATATTACAATATTTGCTATTCTATTCTTTTCTTTTCTAACTTAAACTTTTTCTTTTTTATTCCCCTTCTGCCAAACTAGTCATTGGTGTCAGCTGTTTTGACTATTGTCTGTCACATCCTCCTACTACATAATGAAAGATAGCCTTAAAAACAAATCATATTTTCTGTTTATGCAAGATCATTCATGGAACTTGTAGTTTGCATTCAACACACTCATAGTTTGTTTCTCTTTTACATCCACTCATTAGAGTCGTGCTGACGGCAAATATAGATAAACGTGATACATTTTGAGAGTTAATTAGGGCTTTTTGTTGTACAAATGCAGGAGCTATGAGCTCATCAGCTATCTGCATCCGATACCGTGAGCTTCTGGCTCTGTAATTTATGAACATTATAGGGCCATTCCACCGAAGTAGAAAGAATGAAAAATAGTGATATTCGCATCAGATGCAGTTTCTGACTCGGTAACTATATCCTATAATACATTTAGATGTAGAAAATGCAACTCTATTGCTAAACAACAATGTGCTGAACTAAATTGTTTCCTAAGATGCTCTATGCAGTGAAATAGCCTTAAAACTTTGGTATCTGACATAAAATGCCAGCCATGAATTGAACAATCACAATAAACAAATCGTACAAGTGTTAAAATGCCTGAAATCAATTTCTTGTGGCCCGCATAAGAGCCAATCTCACAAAGAGTCCTAAAAGTACTTTCGCCACAACAAAAGCGTGCGAAAGAAAGAAGCAATCCTTGGAGCTAAGTGACAAGGCTATCCCTTTCTGACCGACGAAGATAAGATAGAAAGGGCCGACAGAGCCAGGAATGCTCATACGGGTCCAAGTGGTAACTTGATGTAACATTGTACACTTCTAAATGTACATGACTCGCATAACAAGAAACAAAGTTTGGGATGGAACCTTATCTAATTGTAGTAGATAACATGAAACAGAGTTTGAGATGGAACCTTGAATGTAGTAGCTTCCTAGTGCAGTTACCGCATCGAATGGTTTAACTTGGATGTTGTGATTTTCCTCATTTCCTATCCTTTTACTTAGTGTCACTTGATTTCACTATTGTCTGTCCGCATCTTCCTACTACATAATCAAAGATAACCTTAAAAACAGTTCATATTTTCAATTCATGAAAAATTGTTCGTGGAACTTGTGGTTTGCATTCAACATTCTGAAAAGCCAACTTACAGTTCGTTTCTCTTTTATACCCACTCGTTGTAGATAGTTGTGCAGACGGCAAATATAGATAAACGTGATAGAATTTTGAGAGATAAATAAGGCTTTCTGTTGTATCAATGCGGGAGCTACGAGCCCATCAGTTATCTTCATCCGATAACTTGAGTTCCTAGCTAGCCCTGTAATATATGAACATTATAAGGCAAACTTACAGAAGAAGAAAGAATGAAAAATAGTGTACGTACATTCTGACGTGGTAAAAATAGAGTATCCTCTAATACTTTTAGATGTAGAACGTATAAACAATACAACTTTATTGCTAAAGCAAAAAGTGCTGAACAAAATTGTTTCCTAAGATGCTCCAAGCAATAAAATAGTTTTCAAACTTTCGTATTTGGCATAAAATGCCAGCCGTGAATAGAGTAAATGGAGAAAAATGTCGTCCAACTATTACTTTTATCGCTTTTCATCACTTAGTTATTTTTGTAGCTAATAATGTCACTTAACTTTTTTTCTTAACTAAAAATATCACTCAACTATTTAAAGATAACTTGTCAGTAATTACGTTAAGTTTGTGCATCAAAGCCATGGGAAAGTCACACAGTGACTTGCACGAGAGACCATTGAAGGGTAAAAATGTCCAAATTTTCTTTTAGAGACAAATTTGAAAAATGAACAATATCCTCAGTGTCAAAATTAGTTACATTAAGGGTCTGTTTGTTTGGACTGAAAATCTTTTTCGGAAAATATTTTCTTCAATTTCTGGTGTTTGGCTGCAAAAGAGGTCAGGAAAATTTTTTCTAGTAGAAAATCTTTTGCATAACCTGGTGTAAAATAACTTCCACAATTAAGATACGGAAGTTAATTTCCGAAAACTATCGCAACTTATCAGCCTCCTTG
>JACYVW010000282.1:0-36880 GCA_023065735.1 Coffea humblotiana | reverse complement strand
ATGGCCGACAAATGGAGATGTTTTTGAAAACTCTCCGGACATACGAGCCCAAACAAAAATGAAAATAAAATAGTGAATCGCACTAAAGTCTAAAGAAAGATGAAATAAAAAAAGGAGTGGGAAGAAAGAAAATGGATGGACTTTTCAAACCTAGTACTACAATTTTGTTTTTAAAATGGAAAAAGAAATAATGACTTATAAGTATTGTAGAAGGATAAGTTAACTAAGTGGAGTGTAAAGATAAATAGAAGAGTTAAGAATCTATATGTGCTTATGTTATGAATTAATCTTTTATATACTGACAGTGTATACACTTTTACCATTTCACCATTAGATACATGACACATAATTCAAATTTAAATTTAAAACTCAAAATTTGCATATGTGTTGTATATCCAATTATGATAGTGTATACATTGTCAGTATATATGAAATCTACTCTTATGTTATATGATAACTAACGAAAGCAATAAATGTTAATTTTATGAATAAAAATTTAATTAGAAATTGGTTGAAAATTAGATTTTTCATGTAGGAGTTAAGTTCCCCACATCTTTTCTAACAAAAAAATTTCCAATAGAGGAATGGTGGAATTTAAGAAATAGGGAAGGGTAGGGGAATTTAAATCCAAGACCTCTAATTCCTGAGAACTCAATATTATCTACCTATTATGCATTAAGAATGATGAATTATCATACATGCACTAACATCTGATCTAAAAAGAAAAAAAAGGGCTCCCCACCTATTGTTTAAACATAAATAATAATATTTTATTGTAATAAAAAATTAAACATATTAAATTAGTAAATAAATTTTTTATCCAAAAAAAAATAATCAATGCAAATTTGTACCGTAAAACAAATGGTGATCGTGATGAGTTTCAGTTGATGAAATATTACAAGAGTTAAGAAGGATTTAGTTATTAACAAGAGAAACTAGTTACACAACAATTGAAAAGTTTGCTTGAATTTTTAAAATAAGAAGAAAGAAAGAGAAGGGAAAAAAGTAAATGAAAGAAATAATAGTAAATGTATCCCCATGAATATTTGAGTTTCAATATGCATTTAGATTTAAATGAGTCATTCAATTCCATTAACTCAGAACCCACTAAATAAATAAGTGACAATGTATAAAGTATGACAAGTTATCTAAATTTGATTCAACTTGAAATTTTGTACATGTGAATATCCACGTAACTAGTATATCTATTATTAGTAGAGGAAGGATTAAACCTTTTCTATATTATCTATACACATCGTAAAAGTCAAAGGCTTAAAGCACTACTATGTCATGTTAACAAACATTTAATATTTTCTAAACTTTCATTTATATCCTTACTATTAAGAGTATTAATTTTTTCTCAAATAAAAAATTATGGCTTCAAGGGTAGTTTTGTTAATTACTCAATTACACACCTCCTATTTTTAAATATGAACTTAAATTATGTTATTAACAAGCCAATTGAAATTAATTACCAAATAACTAAACATCATAAAAATCACCATATAAAGAATATCCTTTACAAAAACTAATTTCCATGAATGATATTTTTACAAATGACCAGTAAAACCAACCTCTACAAATTAATACTTGATAAATTAATAGCCTCTACTAAATAATAATTTTTTAATCCCAACTTGAGTTAACTGGCTAAACTAATAATTTCAATAACATAATAATTTTTTGAAAATCTTATATTACCCTGTGGTTTTATTGATATCATAAACTAATAATTCACTAAAATTATATATCATATTTTTCTAAAATAAGAGTCTATTGTAGTTTATTATTTCAAAAAATTTAAATCTACCTAAATTCATCCCTAATTTTTCTAATTGCATCTAAATGTTTTTGGACTTAAATTCTCATGTTGCAATGAGAAATTATGAATATTTATTGATGCTTTGAGTGCTTCTTCCTCGTAACTGGTTCCAGAATTGCTGTATCATCCTTAACTTCATCATTAGCAAGATTCTCATTGATCTTAACAACAAATTCTTCTGAATTTGAGACCTCTGAGCTTATATCATTTTCACCCGAATAATCTAATAGGTAACGCCCATTTTACTATGGTACCCCAAATCATTGGTTATCATCTTCAGTTCAAAATTATGTTAGATTTTTAGCCTCTTTTTATTAATAGAATACTTTATATTTTCATATAATAAAATAAAACTTTAGTTGATTAATACGTTATTAATTTATTTAAATTAATAAAATTTGTATGGTCCTAAATTTATCAATTTGTAGAGGTTTTATTGTAATTTTAATTACTTACATATACCTATAATGTGTCTTGTACACTACTACAATATTAACTTAAAAAAATACTAGAAGAAATTGAGAGAGTGAAGAAAATTTAGAAGAAAAAGAAGCAGGAAAAAGGAAAAAAAATGCAAAAGGTATGTATGTATATATATATATATATATATATTGTTACCAAACACTTTATGGGTTCAACAAAACCCATTATCATTAACCAATGGTAATGATAGCGAATAATGAACTTTTACTAAATGGTTAGTTTAAGTTGCTTGGTTTAGCAATAGAGCTGGCCACCATAAGATAAATTGGGAGAATTTCCCACAACCATACGCTCACAAATTGAATGTTATTGAAATTGGAAAATGAGGGCCATTGGATTCATCTTTGAGAAAAGGAATTCGGCATGTATGTCTTCTTGTCTCTCGGCTCTTTACGTTCTCCCAATTAGGCATTTACTTAGATTCTTTTTTTTTTTTTTTTAATATTGAGCATTTACTTAGATGATGATTAATTTATCAACCCAATCTACTGTACGAAGATGCAGTTAAGTCCTAAAGTCCAACATTGCCCTACTACGTAATTCACCTACGCAATTAACGCGTGGTTCTGCCCATGGTGTGGTGTGGTGGGAGGAAATTCCCACTTTGCACCCTGGAAGCTGCTATTAACGCGTGGAATAAAGCTTCTTGGAAACGACCCAATCAAGAGGGGTAGAAAGAAACGGACAGCCCTTTCCAGTTTCCGTCAGATCAGTGAGAGCGGCAGAGATAGATCAAAGAGCAGACAGAAGAAAGCAGATGGACTTCCTGACTTTGATTGATTCAATCTTAGACAAGCTGCAGTGGCTGGGGTTGCGCAACCAGCATGAAGAGCTGCAGCTTGGAAGAATGCGAGATGATCTTGTATTCTTAAGATCATTCTTCCAGAATGAAGGGAGGCAACACAACCAGTATCAACTGGTCCATGCCCTTCTGATTCGTGTTATAGAGGTGGCATACCATGCACGGTTAGCCGTTGACTGCTTAGTAGCTGGAGATCAATCATTTTATTGCCTGATGTTTTTTGATGGAATCAAACAAGAGATTGAACTCGTTAGAAATGAAGCCCAGAAAGCTAGCAAGATTTGGAGGCTTGTGGCATCACAAGGTAATACCTCAGCACCAATCCAAGTAGGCGACTATATATATTACCACTTTTAATTTCTGTTAATGATGTTTCATTCCCTCCTTGATTTTTCCAAAACAGAGAGAAGCGAGTGGGCTGGAGCATCTCACCGGGTGCCATCACAGGCTAGTATCTCAGCGTTCAGTCAAGTTGTGGTAGATTTGAGGGATAAGGCACAAGCAATAATTGATAATCTCACCAGAGGATCAATGCAGTTGGACATGGTTTCCATTGTGGGGCGGCCAGGAATAGGTAAGACAGCTTTGGCACAAAACATCTACAATCATCCTTCAGTTACACATCACTTCCATGTTCGTGCATGGTGTTGTATCTCTCAAACATGGTCCAAGGAACATTTGTTGCTTGATATTTTGGCTTCTATTGATCGGAAAAAAGAAGCTCAGTATTCTGGTATGAGTGAGGATGATTTGGCTGAAAAACTCTATAAACGCTTGAAGAAAAGGAGGTTTCTCATTGTTTTTGATGATGTTTTGGGCATTGAGATAGTGAATACTTTGAGAATATGTTTCCCTGATGATACCAACGGCAGCAGAATTCTCTTAACAAGTCCAAATCGTAACAGTACTGGCAAATGTCACCATCTTAGGCCACTTAGTGATGACCAGAGCTGGGAGTTGTTACAGAATAAGTTGGAAATTACTAGAGAAGAAGGCTATCCTCCAGAACTAAATGGTCTTCTGAGGCAAATAGCAAAAAATTGTAATGGACTGCCTCTGTCAATTGTCCTTATATCTGGGATTCTTGCAACTCTAGATGAAGTCGGCTGGGAAGAAGTCGCAGAATGGCAATTTTCAAACAACATACTTGGTGCTGTAGAAGAATGCGAGTTCATGATAGAGCTGAGTTACATGTATCTACCTGACCATTTAAAGTCATGCCTTCTTTACCTTGCACTATTTCCAGAAAATTATGAAATTCCTGTCCGGAAGCTACTGCGTCTGTGGATTGCTGAAGGATTTGTGCAGGAGAATGAGTCGGGGAGCCAAGAGGAAATAGCAGAAGGCTATTTGATGGCTCTAATTCATAGAAGCTTGGTTATAGTGGGTAAGCAAAGATCCAGAGGTGGGATCAAGTCTTGCCGCATTCATAATTTGGTGCAAGCATTTTGTATAGAAAAGGCCAAAAAGGAGTCTATTGCATATGATGAGCCACAACACCTAAGTTGGTTATCCATTGACTCTCAAGCAGAGCACTTCAGAAGACTGGGGGCATTTTGTCCCCGTATACACTCTCGACTACATTTTTCACCTAGTGTCGGGAGCTTTGAAGTGCCATTCATGTTGTCCTTTGATTTTGACATGAAACGTCTTCGAGTGTTGGATTTGGAACAATTTAGTCCAGGCCATACTTTGCCGAGTGAATTAGTCTTGCTCGTTCATCTGAGGTACTTGGGAGTTGTAGGTGGCATCAAGGATATTCCATCATCACTAACAAACCTCACAAATTTGGAAACTTTTATAGTGAAAACATGTTATTCTGGTATTAGTCTTTCTCTATTGCCAGATACTTTCAGGAATATGCAGAAATTGAGGCATCTACATGTACGAGGTGCTTTCTTTGATCTTAATTTGATCAACGACAACTGTGAAAGCTCCTCCAGTTTGTACTGTTTAGTCTCCTTTTCCACTCCACTGCTTTATCTGGGCCAAAGCATGGAAAAGATGATGAGAAAGTTTCCAAATATCCGTCGACTGAAATGTTGTCTCTTAGAATCAGAAGAATCTACTGGGGACAGCAACGGGATTGTGGCAATGGAGTTTCTGAGTCGACTAGAATCACTAAAGTTGCTTCTAGGTAATGTGACTCTGCATCATATTGAATTTCATCTCCCCTTGAATCTCAAAAAGTTGACCCTGGAGGACTTTCCCTGGAGCATATTTTCCACAATCAGAAAGCTACCCAATCTTGAGGTTCTCAAATTAATCCGACGAGCTGATTGCAAAGGGGTAGGGAAATGGGAAATGGAAGAAGAGGAATTCTTCCCTAAACTCAAATTCCTGAAATTGGAAGACTTGAACATGGTCGAGTGGAGAGGCTCAGGAGATCATTTTCCTTGTCTTGAGAAATTAATTTTGGAAGGTTGCATGAAATTGCAGGAGCTCCCTTCTTGTTTAGGGGAATGTCTAACTCTTCAATTGATTGAGGTGCATCGATGTCCAGAGCTTGTAGGTTGTTTAGTCCGAGACATCAAGGAAGAACAGTTGAACTGGGGAAATGAGGATCTGAACATCATCATCTCCGAAGAAATTGAGGATTTTTCTTCATGGTCAGATTGAGGTTCAGAGAGATGATGATCAGGTTAATCTGAAAGATCATATCTGCCATAAGCGCCAACATCTTCTTTTCTTTTTTTTCCAGAATGATGTACTTTTTTTTTTCCTCTGTTGCATATATGTGTTGACATTTTGTCAATAGCGAATGAATGTACCGTTTGATGAATGAATTGTGGAATCGTTGATGATCGATATGTGTACCATCATGCCAAATGGTTATACGTGCACCTGAAGTATTTGTGCAGTTCTTTTGATAGAATGTAAATTTAAAATTACGAAATTGTAAGTAAAAAGGATAATACGCTTACTAGAAAATCGGAATACACAATCTGATTACAAATCATCTTAGTGATCTGTGTTTTGTCATGTAACACAGAGGCTGCTGGTATGATGGTACATGCAAATGTACATGTTTTGTTTGTTCTGCTATCGTTCGTAAACGGAGTGGTAATACTTGTGTTCAACGTGTGCTGGGAAAGGTTGTTGAGATTTGTAGCTTAATTGGACATATCCTGGCCAAAGCCTGTGAATCTCAAGCGTGTCTCTGTCAATTTACCAAGAGGTTTCTCTCTCCAGGGTTTTTTGGAGCAGAATATTTGCGGTCCCTTTTCTTTTCTGCAGATTATAGTTGGAAATCTCCAATTCTCTACTAGATGTTAACCAGAAAGAAGAAAAAAGAGAGGGAGAGAAGAAATAGATCTAGTCTTGCAACGAGCAGTCGTATTCTGTTAAAAATCATTGACATAGCCTTTCTTTTCCTTCACTAATAGTAAAATTGGAGTCCAAACTGTACTTGCCTACAGATTGGCTGTTGAAGTTCATAGCTACGACCTAAATGGGCCGATGTTGAGTAAAAACTTTGGTGATTCTTTCGGACAGATTTAGTGCTCGGGGATTGAAATTGATCAGTGCAAGTGATTCAAGGCTCCTTCCTGCTGCTAGTTCGGGGATCCCAAGTCTATGAGAAAGTAATGGCCTACTTATCTTTGCAATGGATCTTCTCTTTGTGTAACAATCTTGATTCTCTCAAAAAGTCCTTTCTTCAAGAAACATGTCAAAGAGGATACATTATATCATGCATTCTCTATCAAATGCAAAATAAACTGAGATGCACATCAGAATTGACCTGATGAAATGAAACTGGAAGACACATGGGAATTTTGCCTTGATAGATCAGACAGTTGCTTTCCTGGAACATTCATTGTTTGTTCCACCATTCAGATTCTCATTGTAGTCCAGATTTCTGAGCAAGAAAAGCAATCAGGGAAGAAAAGCCTCATTTCCACACCTCTTTTTGCTGCAATATGTGATGGAAACTTGGAAATGCAGTAGAGGTGGCGTGTGAATGGAATTACTTAGTAGTGATAAGCAAGCTGCAAAAGCATTTCAATTTTAAAAATTAATCAATAATGCCTGTAGAGCAACTGCACAGATTAGGAGAAAATGAAACATTTGCAACTTTTTCTGATCGACAACATTTGACAGCAGAAGGAATTTTTCTGTCCGAACATGACTCTTCAAACAAGGACTAGTGGGAAGTAATGCTATATTTAATTGTACACTAGAAGATTTTCTGTCCAAACATGACTCTTCAAAAATAATAATAATAATAATCCATTCTGAAATTTTAAATTTTTTTTAGGGGCTTAATTGGGTACTTCTCAGATTTGTTGTTGTCCTACCATATCATAATTGAACGAATTTTGTGCTAAATTTTTCTAAAGCAAGTCCATAGAACGAAAGGAAAGCAGATAAAAATAAAACAAGTATGCCATGTCTAGTTACCAAATAATTCTACTTCACTATTATTAATAAGAGTATGCTTATGGATTTTATTATTACAATCGTTATCATTTTGTAACAGGCGTCACCTAAATCACACTTATAATTATCGCCTAACTTGTATTTGTCCTTCGAATATATACAGCTACAATTACTGGCTGCCTTGAATTTATATACTTTTGTAATTTAATTTTACTTTTTAAAAATGAAAATGAACACCTTAATCCAATTGTAATGAGTGTTTGATGGACCTTTTTCATTATATATTTGTATGTGTGTGTATATGTATTTCACATGACAAGATCAAACTAATTACAAAGTAAATTTGTACAAGTAAAAATTGTGAATCTCTATTTCTACATCATGCAAACATGCTTTCTGTTATTAGGAAAAATATCAGCCCATTTGGATTTTTATTTTCTGGAGTTTTTATAGAAAAATATATTATAGTGATTTAATATATGTGAGATAAAAAGTTGATTGAAAAATATGTTTAAAAAAATGTAAAAATTTTTGGATGGAAAATGATAATCCAAACAAGCATGCATTCTAAAGAGTAATGGGTTCTTTAAACTGTTATAAAAGCCAAGAAAGTTGGTCGGTAATGGGCTAATGGCCTAATGGGGTCCTCCTTTGAGTGCCCAAAAGAATGAAAAGTTAAACGGCATATTTACTTGGCTCTTTTTAGAATAAAAAAGAAAGCGAAGAACGGCAATATTCTACTCTTCCACCTCCTTCCCTGCTGGTTAGTTACGTCCCCCTTCTCCCCTGCCCTTCTGCTTCATCTCTTGCAAGCTCTCTTTCCTATCGTCTTTCTCCATCTCTCTTGGATTTCTAGTACTTGGGACTTAGAGATAAATCTCAGATACTGGAAGAGGGATCATGCTCAGCAGAAGAAGAGAGAGCATCTAGACTGCGTACTTTACATTTATTTAGCCTTACTCAAGCTGAAGAGGCTGGTGGGCGAGGATGATTTCTGCAAGAAATATCATGGTTTGAATATGCTGAATTTCGAGTTAAGACTGGTGAAAACATTTCTCCTCTGTGCTAGCAAATTGGGGTTCTCCATTCGTAGCATTCACGAATATGCTCGTGAAAATTTGCAGTAATTTTACCCTCTTCAGGGTGGAATATTGAAGCCCCTTCAAGAGAAGTTAGTATTACTGAAAGATTTCATTTGCCTTGTCCGAAAGCAGGGCAAGCACAAGAATGAATTTATGAAGCACTGTGGTGTTGTGGCAGTGTCTGCAGCACATCTTTGTTTCCTTTCTTGGTTTTTCAGGGATGATAATCAAGTGCTTGATGGAATGGACTTGAATATTTCTGAATCAGTAGAGATGATCAACCCTGTTGCTGACCGTGCCCGTTTGGCTTATGCGGGAATCCTGGAATCTGGATCATCATCACTGATTCTGTCTACCAAGACGATGACTTGCATTGATTCAATCTTAGATATCTGCAAGGATGATCGTGCTCTGAATGAGTTCAAGGTAGAGATGAGACTAGTCAAAACATTTTTTCTGTGTGCAAGGAAATTGTGTCATCCCTTGAAGACTAGGCTTCTTGGAAGTTCTGTTTATCGAAATGGGCAGCAGTTTTACTCTCTGCTTCTTGAATTAAAGGATGGATTGCCCCACAGCAACTTGGCCGGAGCAGCCTTTGATTTTCGAGAAACTCTAAAGAATTTTAGGGAAAATATAAATAAACTGTACGTTGAGATGTTGGACGCCTTATCCGTATCTCAGTCTTAGAGTCATATGGGATACAAGAAATTTTGAGCCATCTTGGAGGCGTGATTGGCATGACTATCTTAAGAGTCAGGAATCGTGTCCCAGTATGTTGGATATTTTTTTGGAATCCAGTTCTCCTTCAAGGGATGAATTCATGGAATTCTTGTACTCCTTGTTAGAGAATCTTGTGGATATTGTCGTCTGGGATGAAGCCTTTGATTCAAGACTTGAAAAATTGTTGGAATCATGGTTCAAAGTTGCGGTCGCGGCCCGGACCGTTCCACGCCGGTCGCGGTCTTAGTGAGACTCGAATTTTTAAAATATTTAATATTCTAAAAATTGTAAAAAATATGATAAATAAAAATAATTAAAAAATTAGTAAAAATAATAAAAATTCGAGTTGACTCGGAGTGATTTGGTGTAACCCAACCGTTTCAACCCTTTACGGTGACATCTGGGCGAGTCAAGTATCTCAGAATCATATCGTCCCGGTATCGTATCGGGAAGGTCCGAGACGGTGACAAGTTGGCCGAGTCTTTGAACTATGGTTGGAACCCCTCGAGGAGAACCTAGTATTCCTTAAAATTTTCTTTCTCCTTACCAGTTTCCTAGGCAAGCCAAAGCGGAAATTTATGGAATTGTGGCTCTATCTGCAGCACATCATTGTTACATTTGTTGGTTTTTCAGAGATGATAATCAAGTATTATCTTTACTTTTTAGGAGATATACGTTCTTCTCTTAGAATTTTATTTTTACCTTAATAATTTGTAAATGTATTCAGTGACCAACGTAAAGTGCTCATTTTAGGTGGCTTTAGAAATTTTTTTGTTTTTGTCCAGAATAATATTTTGAAATTCAACATATCTGTATAAATAAATTGATAGCCATTCATAATATAAAAAAGCAATTTATGTAATTTTTGATGACTACAAGCATAAACCTAATGCTTATTTAAGAAGTTTAGTCCAATGGTGAGGTTTTCCCATGCACAAAAGATATGTAGTTTAATGATCGTAGGATTTGTGGGTTTATTGCATTCTTGTATATTTTTATTAAATATCTGTGTTGCTATTTGTTACTACTCTTGTTACCTCTGCTTTTTGGGCTATTTAGGTATCTAATCATAATGATCTTTGTGTTTTTTTGTCTATCGTTTTGCTAATTAAGATGATTCTTGCGTCAATCTTTACTTAATTCAGGGCTTTCGCGTTTGACTTTTTTGTTAATGTAATATTATAATTTCATTAAATTTGAACTAGTGATAAAAATTACATTAAACGTATTCAGATACTGTAGATGCGGAGAATTAATAAAAGAATTACATTGTGAAACTCAAAAAAGTCAACAAAAAGTTACGGGTGGGGCTAAATCCACATTCCTCTAGTCTAAATTCACACCTTTTATACCAAAATGTCTATAAAACCGTACTATTTATCAGGATTTTATAGGAACTTTTTCATTAGCAAAACTAACCTTTTGTGGTGGGAAAAGATAGTGCCAATTAAGTTTATTTTTCCTCCCACTCAATTGCGTCCTTTCATAATTCCTTTTCTTTACTTTCTGATATTCACAATCTATAGCAACAACAATTATCATCAGCTGGAGAACTCTGAACTTCTAGTTCCAAGTGAGCGTAAAATCATTGCCATGATCATCATTTTTTTTTTATTATCAATAGATATTTGAAAATCAAGTATCACTATTCAGTCTTGATCCTAAAATTTTTGTTTTTTATTATCAATAATATTGGGTTTTCTTGATTGGATATTTAGATTTCAATTTTCTATGGAAAACCCATATTCATGTGTTTATTTGGATATCCAGTAGAGATCCTTACATATGTTAATTTCTAAATTTCTTAACATTTTTCTTCATTCCTTTTGTTGGCATTGGTTGAAACAATGCCAACAAATGTTATTATGTCTCTTATTACGTATGAGAAGATGAGAAATGTTCTATAACCTTTTGCTATGCACCGGTACATTTTAGTTGATGATGATAGGGAACGATAAAAGGATGCGGTAAAGTGGGAGAAAAAATGAACTTGATTGGCTTCATATTTTACCATCACAGAAGGTTAGTTTTGGTATTGAAGAAATTCCTATGAAATCCCAATAAATAGTGTGAGCTTTATAGACATTTTGGTGTAAAAGATGTGGATTTATATTAGAGGGGGGTGGATTTAGCCCCACCCAAAAGTTACACTATGAAACTCAAAAAATAAGGTAAAACACTTGTAGCCCCAAAGATAATTGTACATACTTCCAACCACAAAATTTGCTAATTAATTGCTTCAAACTCAGATGGTAGGGTGAGATCTGACGAAACAGACCTAAGGAATTTCGTATACAACAACCAAATCTACAAAAACTCACATCTAAAAGAAAATAGAAATTTACGAAAAACTTTCTACTATGAATCCTTTGGAGAAAAGAAAACTCTTATTGGAAAACTTTAGGAGAAAAAGCTCACATTAAAAGACCCCAAAAAATAATAAATTCTTACTAGAAAACTCAGGAAAAGACTTTATTAAAAATATAAAAAAGAAAAAAAGAAAGCCATGAGAGGGAAAGAGGAGTTGTGTTTGAGAGAGGAGGGAAAGTTAGTGCTTTTGACACGCCAAAAGAAGAGGTCCAATAAGTATTCTCACGTGAGTTTAAGTCTTAAGAAAGCAAAATATGGCCTTCAGGATTCTCTCTTCATTCATAAATGCAACTTCACCCAAGTTTATAGAAGAAAAATTTGGTCCTTAACACAAGCAATACTTTGATTCAATCCAGCAACTAATTTGAAACTAAATTAATGATTTTAATATGAAAACATGTCGAAAACTAAAATGAGTCGACTTCCAATGCAGGAACATTTTCAATTAAAATAATAATTTCTTTCTTTGGATTTTGCATTTGTTTTGTCTTTAATATATTTTCTCAAAGCATCGAAGATTTTAAATATAAGTTAAAATTTTCATAGTTCTAGATAGGAGTTAAATATGAGTTTTATGCACCTTGATGGCTCCATTTTTGTGGTTTTCCATTAAAAACCATCACTTTCATCGCCATGGTGAATTCATTATTTTGGCAGTAGAAAGATAAGTGTTAGCAAAAGATTTACGATATTTATTTTTATGAAGAAGGTTATATATATATATAATTATATATATATATCATTTAACATTTGAATCCCTTAAAAATAGCTTTCTAAAATATGAAATAATTAATACATTAATTAAGCAGGTTGTTTCTTATCCAATTAACGAGTGTTGAATTGGCATCCGTTAGCAAATTTCATAAAAATATATATAATCTAGAAATAAAAAAATAATTTTACCGTCATTATTTAAAACAATGTCATTCAAAAGTTCGGAGCCAATTCAGGCGCCAATTATCACCACAATACTTTGACCAATTAAAATCCAGCCCTTATTTTACAATCTTAAAAATAAAAAAGTTACCCTCATCACTGAAAAAAAAATGCCATAACAAACTATAGCTCCAATTTAGGCGCTTGAATCTGTAGTTTACTGACTATTATATACCGAACACAATGATGAGTTTTGACCTATATTCCCACAGGCTGTTGCGCGCTCTTGAGAGTTTTTTTAAAAAAAAAATGCAGTAGCTGATGGAAATTGTTAAAAAAAAATGGAATTAATCTCATTTTGGTCCTCCAAAGTGAATAGAAATTTTCATTTGGTCTCTCAAAAATTAGAAAAATCTCAATATAGTCTTGCAAAATAGCAATAAAATTTTCAATTTGGTCCCTTAAACTGAAATAGTCTCATTTTTTGTACTCTAGAATAAAATGGAATTAAACCTGTTTGTTTCTTTTTGACGTGTGAAAAGTTTTGGGTGGTGGTCTGGTGACTTGTGAGTCCATTTCGATGGGTACAGAAGAAAACAGTCTACAGACTTCCGGAGATAGAGAAATCTCAGACAAAATACTGGAACCGGACTCATGGATTACAGAAGAAGGCAGCAGGACAGCAAGTATTGCCCTGAAATAATCTTAGACAAGCTGCAGTTTGCTGGGGGACGAGGGTGTTTCTCCAAGGATGATGGTAGTTTCAGGATGCTGAAGCGGGACTTAGAAGAACTGAAGACTTTATCCCGAATGCGAGGGCATTGGAGATTCCTTTTCAGGACTTGTAGAATTTGTTCTTCCAAATGGGCAGCAGTTTTACTCTTATTTTGGATTAGATCAGGAATTTTCCCGCTTCCACTTGATTGGAGAAGGCTCTAGTTTACGGGATTTTCTGAAGAATTTTATGCAACAGGTCAGATGCCTTGAAGAGTCTGTTCATCGAAGTAGGAAGCTGTTTTCCCCTTTTCATGTTGGAGAAGCCGCTACTTTTCGAGATATTCTAAAGAATTTTAGGGCAAGATATCGGATGCCTTGAAGCTTCTATTCATCAAAATTGGAAGGTCTTTTTACCTTGTTATTTCTTAAGGATGGATTGCCACCCACTGGAGACTCTTGTTTTCAAGAAAGTCTAGTGAATTTGAGGCAGCAAATCAGACATCTTGGTGAAGAGCTGTGGAATTCCATGGTGCAATTCTTTTCAGAGTCCAGAGAGATATATTCGAAGCTGCTCTTGGAGCATGGCTGGACGGTCTGAATGGTATTCCAGTATCTTGGATCGCTTACAAGGAGAGCATGCTTCTTGGACATATGAATTGATGAGATTATTTCAACTCATTCCGAGAGAAGTTCTACTGTTTCGTCCGCGTTGCCAGCCTCCGTGATTCAAGACTTGGTCTGGTCGTGGCTATTTTTGAAAGGGACCTAAAAGCATTGAACGTTTCAAGTGACTATCTCTGGAACTGGGCGGAAGGCAAGAGTAAAATTAATGAGCAAAATGTAGTTGTGGCTTTATTTGCAACACATCTTTGTTGTTTGTTATTCAGAGGTGATAATCAAGTATTTGATGGAACTGATATTTGTTTGTCTACCAATACAATTACTTGCATTGATTCAATCTTAGATTTCTGCAAGGATGATCATGCTTTGAATGAGCTCAAGGTAGAGTTAAGGCTGGTGAAAACATTTTTCCTTTGTGCAAGGAAATTGTGTAATCCCTCAAAGACTGGACTTCTTGAAGATGCTGTTAATGAAAATGGGCAGCAGTTCTACTCTTTTCTCCAGTTAGAGGATGGATTGCTCCCCAGAGAATTGGCTGGAGATACCTCTAATTTTAGGAGGATTCTAAAGAATTGTAGGCAAAAGATCAGTAAAATGTACGTCGAGATGTTGGACTCATTGCTAAAATCTGTCTCTGAGGGGGCGTGACAGGTATGACTATTGCAACAAGAGTCATAATTCATATCTGGGGAGCTTTTTGGAATCCAGTTCTCCTTCGAGAGATGAATTCTTGGAATTCTTCTATTTTCTCCTAGAGAATCTTGAGGATATTGTCATCTGGGGTGAAGCCTGTGATTCAAGACTTGCAAAATTGTTTGAACCGCTTCAAGAGAAGCTAGTGTTCCTTAAAAATTTCATTCTCTTTGCCAGTTTGCAAGGCAAGCCCAAGAGGAAACTCTTGGAGCACTGTGCAGTTGTGGCTTTATCTGCAGCACATCTTTGTTACATTTGTTGGTCTTCAAAATATGACAATCAAGAGCTTGACGGATCAGGCATAAAGATTTCAGAACTAATAGACAAGATCAAGCCGCTGACCACCGAGCCCTTCTCACATATATCCGCGTCTTGAATCTGATCAACATCCCCCACTCTGTCAACCAAGAAGGATATGATTATAGTGGGTGAATTTGTAGATTCTCTCCTAGGTCATCTTGGGAGCTACTACTAAATTGTCCTCCCTGTTTAATGGTATCTTTGAACCATCAATTGCGGATGCTCTATGAGGGACTACGATTCTTGAGAAACATTCTCACTAAGGAGAAGTGTGATGGGCTAGATGAAAGAATCAAGGATCTTGTTGGAGCTCTGGTCAATGATGCTGGGATTATAATTTTTTCACTTTATCAGAACAACATTCGAGAAGCTTCAGCCAAGAAAATAGATATTCAGCTTTTTTGTTTGCTGGAGAAGATTAAGATTATTATGGCAGAAGTTGAGGAAAAGTATCCTGTAGTGTCACATTTTAACTTCCTTACAACTAATGCACTGAGGCTTATCGATCTTCTTCCAAGAAAAACTGAAGGAAGTAGCAAGCTATGAAGTTGATCCTCTATTTTCTTTTGCAGAGGATAGAGTTCACCACTTAAGGTCATACTTGAAGAATGCGATGGAGCAGCACAACCACGATGCAAACCTCCAAGCACAAACAATCCAAGAAGATTTGTTGTTCTTGAAAATCATTCTTGGAAAACAATTTGGAGCAGCACACAGAGAAGGAAAAGCTTCATATTCAAACGATGCGAGATGGTCTTGTATTCTTAAGATCATTTCTTGGAGAACAACAGGGACCAACACGACCACCTTGAAGAGCTCCAAGCTCTTAGAAGTAGTATTATGGAAGTAGCACACAAGACACAGTTTGTTATTGACTCCTTAATAGTTGGAGATATATCATATTATTCTCTTATGCTATTCGATGATGTCACAACAGAAATTAAGCTTCTTAAAACCAAGACATGGGAGTTTGACTGCATCAAAGCCCCAGAAGCCCACCAATAGTTCGAGGGATGTGCCACAAGGTAGTATATCACAATATTGAAAAAGATGATGATATTAGCTGTCCAGATTTTGTTAATGATCTTTCATTCTCTATGTAATTTTTTCAAAACTGCAGGAAGCAAGTGGACTGGAGCATTCCACCAGGCGCCCATCACAGGGTAATATCTCAACCATTCATAAAACTTCAGTATATCTGAAGGATCAGGAGCAAGCAATTATCGATCAACTTATAGGAGGATCAATGCAGTTGGACATCATTTCCATTGTGGGCATGCCTGGACTAGGTAAGACGTTTCTGGCACAAAGAGGTCTACCATGATCCATCAATTGCATCTCACTTCCATATTCTTGCGTGGTGCTGTATCTCTCAAGTATATTGCAAGAAAGATCTGTTGCTTGGGATTTTGGGTTGCATTGATCCAAAAGGTCAATACTTAGAGATGGATGAAGATGATTTAGCTCACAAAACTTTGTAATCACTTGAGGAAACAGAAGTATCTCATAGTTTTAGATGATGTTGGGGATATTGAGGCATGGAGTGCATTGAAAATATCTTTCCCAGATTATGCCAATGGAAGCAGAATTATATTAACGAGTCGGCATCATGGAATTACCGGTAAACCTCACCATCTTCGGCCACTTGATGAAGAAGAAAGCTGGGAGTTACTAAAAAGAAGCTGTGCAATTACCATAGAAGATGGCTATCCTCTAGAACTAAGTGTTCTAGGAGGCAAATAGCAAAAAAACTGTAATGGACTGCCTCTATCAATCGTCATCATATCTGGAATTCTCGGGACCTAGATCAAGGTCGTTGGGGAGAGGTAGCAGAAAGGCTAGGACTCAAACAGCAAGATTGGCTGCCACAGAACAATGCAAGAGTATATTAGAGCTGAGTTACATACATCTACCTGACCATTTGAAGCCATGCCTTCTTTACTTCAGTGCATTTAGAGAAGACCAAGAAATTTCTGTAAAGAGGTTGATGTGGCTGTGGATTGCCGAAGGATTTGTGCGAAAGAAGGAATCAGAGAGCCTTGAAAAATTAGCAGAAGGCTATTTAATAGCTCTAATCAACAGAAGCTTGGTTATGGAGGGGCAACAAAGATCCATTGGCGCGGGTCAAGACATGCACATTCATGATTTGTTGCATGTCTTTTGTTTGGGAAAAGCTAAGATCAAAAATTTTCTACATTTGATACGAAGGATGTGACGGATTTCTTAATTTTGATGAGCCACACTACCTAATCGGTTATCCATTCACTCTCAGCCAAAGCATTTTGCGAAGTCAAAGATATTTTGTCCCCATGTACGCTCTCTATTACATTCTTCTCGTGGTATTGGGAGCCGTGGAGTATCATACAACTATCCTTTGTTTGTCACCTGAAACTTCTTCAAGTGTTGGATTTGGAACAAATTAATCTTGGTTTTACTTTCCTATGTGAATTAGGGTTGCTCATTCAGTTGAGGTACTTGGCTGTTTCAGGTTGGATCAAATACATCCCACACTCGCTGGAAAACCTCTCGAATTTGGAAACGTTTCTTGTGACAACACATTATTCTGATTTTGTTCTTTCATCGTTGGAAGATATTTTTTGGAAATTGCAGAAATTGAGGCATCTACAAGTACGTGGTGCTTTGATTGATCTTAGGTTGGCAAAGGACAATCCTGAAGGCCCCTCTATGTTATACAATTTACACACGTTTTCCACTCTAAAGCTTTATCTTGGGCAAAGCATGGAAAAGATGATGATGAAGTTTCCAAATATCCGCAGACTGAAATGCTGTCTGCAACAGTCGGAGGAATCTTCTAGTGAGAGCACAAGGATCGTGGCAATGGACTCTCTGAGTCAGCTAGAATCACTAAAGCTGCTACTCGGTAAAGTTACTGCAAATTGCATTGAATTTCATCTCCCCTTGAATCTGAAAAAGTTGACACTGGAGGACTTCTCATGGAGTATAATTTGCACAATCAGAAAGCTACCCAATCTTGAGGCTCTCAAATTAATCCGACCAGCAGATGGGGAAAAGGAATGGGACATGGGAGACATTGAATACATGGAAGAAGTGGAAATCTTCCTAAACTCAAGTTCTTGAAATTGGAATCCTTGAAGATGGTCAGGTGGATGGGCTCAGGAGAGCATTTTCCCAGTCTTGAGAGATTAATTTTGGAGGGTTGCGCGGAATTGGAAGAGCTCCCTTCTTGTTTACAGGATACTTTAACTCTTCAACTGATTGAGGTGCATGGATGTCTATACTCTGCTGGAGATTTAGTTCGGGACATTAAGAAACGACAGGATGACTATAGAGAAAAGGATCTGAAAATCCTTATCTCAGATGAAATTGAGGAGTCTTCTTCATGGTCAGATGGAGATTCAGACGGATGGTTACCGGAAGAAATTGAGGAGTCCTCTTCATGGGCGGAGATTTTAGACGCATGATCAGGCTAACGATCATCTGCCATTAAGCGTTATTATCTTGTGTATGGTTCTGTTTACATTGATGTCATATTTGTCATTGTAATGCATAAATAAGTTGCTTTGTCTTAATAACAACTTAATGTACTGGTTTATTAAATTGATTGCGGATGGATATACTTATGATTTTGACAGGGTGTCGAGCCTGTGCAATAATAATTACCTACTCAAGAGAAATACAAATTTTGTATATAGTGGTGAGTAGGGTCGAATCCACAGGGACTGGGGATAATTCGTTTCCTCTAAAGTTCAGAGTATGGGGGATTTTTGGAAAATATAAAATAAATAATTAACTAACTAATGAAACAACTAATAGAAGTAACAAGAATTAATCAATAACCAATACGACTCTAATCAAAGGTGCAACTTTTCAGACACGGTCCATTCAACTGATCATCGATGCAAAGATAATTCAATTATTCATTACTAGATTGGTTATAGTTGTCATACATGCGATAAACAACCAACCTTTCCTTACTTTTTCGATAGTCAAGGTACGACCGTTAACTATTTCTCTAATCAAGAAATAACCCTAGGTACGACCGTAGGATTTAATTCCTCGATTGCATTAAGAATTAGAAAAATCCAACCCTAACTAACAAACACGCTACGAGGGTTTGTTTAAATTAGATCATACGTTTCCCTAACATGAAACCAATCACGCTAGTCGTCACTGGTATTAATCAATAGAACAATTACGGATTCAATCAATTAATATGACAGTAGATTATTAGATTAATTCGAATATCGGGCCCTTGACATTCAAATAACAAAATAATCATAAGCAATTAAACCAGAAAACGTACGAATACCAATGAATAAAAGAAATAAGTAAAATAATTCGATCTCACAGATATTTGGAACCGCGTCTTCAAATTAACCCTTGACTAGAAAATAAGAATCTAGTTCTTCATTGTTGAGAAAATTCCCAACGTGATACTATCAAAGCAGGAACAAGCAAACGAAAACTAAAACTCTTCCTAAAAGCTATTCCTCAAGCTATATATTGGCCTCTGTACGTTTCCTCCTAAGAGGCCAAAAGTGATTCAATCTTCTCCCCGTGGTCCCCACCGAATTTGACCAAGAGGAATACACGAAAGTGGCCTGCCGAATTCCACTCCTATTGTTCCTAGGACTCCTAGTCAGCAACTCTTCTCATCAGCAAAAGGAATTTCAATCAGTATGTAGCATCTTGTGGGCCAGGTGTGTAAAGCCTTATGGAGTCTCTCACGCATGGAGCCATTTTCTCAAGATAGTTTCCCCTTTTAAGCACTTTTTGGTTCCATTCCCTGAAATTGAGTCCAAATACCAAATATAAGTAAATATTAATAATTAAAACAATATTTGGTAAGGACAAAGGGGGAAATTAACAATAAAATTACTAACAAATTACGCCCTATCAATTCCCCCCACACCTAAATCATGCTTGTCCTCAAGTATGAGAACAACTAAAGTCAAACAATGGCCAGCTCTCCCGTCATCTATTGCCAAGCTGTGCTTACTCCAAAATCAAGGTTCAGTGGCTAAGTGTCGAGACATATTCCTCCCGGTTAGCTGCTAAAATCAGAGACTTGTCCAATTCATGGCTAACTCATCTAGGAAATCAAAATATTAAACTAGCAACAGTCAGCAATTGGTCCATCTGACAACCAAAATCTCGACATTAAGAACCAAGGATCGGCAGGCCAACATGATCATAAGCTTACATATTCTTCACATCTGTTCTTTTTTCTTTTTCGTCCCTTTTTTTTTTCTTTTTTTTTTTGTTTTTGCTTTTGTTTTTTTTTTTTGAACGAATAAATGCTTAGTCCCAAGCCATTCAAGTCTTTTGACGTGAACTCTGACATTTTTAGATGAAAGAGTCCGGTTACTCAACTTTTCATCGCTTCAGGACCACCTACTCGTAGATATCGCCACTTTTTGACGCGAGAGTCGACACTTGTGGTGAAGACTCCCGGTTACTGGGTGACGACACTAGTGGAGTATAGCCATATGTTATTCACAACAAAGTACCAAAATACCAGACAATTAAAGATCATGGCCCACGTCATCTCCTAAACATGGAGAACTAAGGTCAACAGGGGACCAATCCACACAACAGTTACTAGCAAAATATTTATATTGCCTAAACAAGTTAACCATAATTCGCACCAAGTCATTAAACTCATGATATTCACCAAGACAATATGCTTTCACTTGCCACCGAAACTAAACTTATAGAAAAAACACATCTAGCAATAGAAGAATGAGTTTGCCAGGCAATTGTTGATCACCAAGATAAACAGTACCAGAAGCAGAAAATTAAAGAGACACCAGTCGAACTCCCCCACACCTAAACGGTACATTGCCCTCAATGTAACAAATAAACAATAAAAGCAAGAAGAAGGGCAACGGAACTTCCCTGAATACATGGTGGAAGGTCTCGGGCGGCTATGAAATAGGTGGGAACGGTGGAGTGAAAATGGTGCTACTGTAGTGTACAGCAGTGAAGGATTGCAGAGGGAAGGAGAGCTCCGGCGTACGTCTTGGTCCAAGCGACAGCGGCGGCGATGAGCGGGGTGGAGGTTGGAAGGTCCTAGACCTAGAAGAGGATCTGGGGCTCACCATGGTAATTAGCAGGCAACTCCAAACAATAAAAAGCACAATGCAGGCACCCAAGAGCTATAAAAATGTCTAAACAAGACAGCAATAGCAAACAACAAGCACTAGTAGTCCCAATAAACCCCTATTCAACAAACAAACGCAGAGAAGGACCCATAATGAGACACCAAATGTAGCAAACTGAAACAATTCGACCCAAAATCGTACTATTGTCTCCAATTGGACAGTCAAGTACCCAATTCAATGTACTAAAATGAGCAACTGACCCAAGAAATTGGCAATTCCAGCTACCACAGTTTAGAATTCGAGACACAATCGAATCACCAAAATCTAGTAGTCAATTAGGCAGTCAATCATATAAGATGAAGAAATTTAGGCCAACCACCACAACCAGTACCACTGGTGCACGTACAAGGAAGAATTAAATCCAAATGCAACCCAAAGCACTTGATAAAGCCGAACACACTAATCAGTACCAAAGAATAGCAGAAATTAACAATGGAATCGTTTGACAAGTAGCTCCCAAATCACCCCCAACAATTCTCAAACAAATGAACTGGCAGAAGTGCCGTCAAATATTATCCCTCCAGATACAATAGAAACCGCAATCAGCCGAAACCCAATTAATGCTCAACAATGTAACCGACACCAACAACTAAGCTCCAAACAGAGCAACAATTGAACCCAACGAGATAGAGAAAATTAAGGCGCAAAATCCAGTAAAGAAGGATCCAGAAAAACTACTAGTGGAGGGAGAAATTCCAATACCTCCACCTGTCGAAATTGGACAGGTGGTGCCGTTACGGTGGCGCGGCGAAGGAGGAAAGGCGTCGGCTGCACTTGCAGGTGGAGAAGAAGACGCGCGCGGGTTGAGCAAGGGTTGAAGAGCTGGGGACGCGCGAAGACAGCGGCTTGCGCTGGTCGTTGGTGGTGGCTCGCGGGTGGCCGCGACCATGGCGGCTAGCGCGGCAGAGAGGGAGATCGAGACGGAGAGAGAGAGCTGAGCGAGGTGAGGGGCTGTGGTGGTGGAGAACCAAGCAAGGAGAGAGGCGCTGGAGTGAGATCGAGCTTGGAGGTGGCGGCGATGGAAGGAGCGAGCGGCGGCGGAAGAAGAAAAGAAGGAAAAAGAAGAAGCCAGGTAGCGGGGAAGAAGGAAGAAAGAAAGAAAAGAAAGAAAGAAAGGAAAAAAAAAAAGAAGGAAAAAGAAAAGAGAAAAAGAAAATAAAATAAAATAGTTTTTTGGCTTTTATTTTTTCAAAATTTTTTTCATTTTTTTCCGAATTAAAATTTCAAAATTTGAATTCTTGAAAAAAAACAAAACTGAAGGTTTAAAAGGAAAATATTTTTTTTCAATTTTTTTTTTTTAGATTTTGGGTCGTCAAACACCGCGTGGGCACGCCAAGATTATAAAACGTCCACTGACCTTGAGAGTCATTTTTTGCAACTTAACGCGTGCCCTCCTCGCGTGGGCACGCCAAGATTCAATTTCCTGCGAACGTCGCGAGCTATTGAGTTTTTACCAACACGGCGCGGGCACGCCATGATTTACAAACGTCCTCTGACCATGAGGTTGGGGTTGAGACGATTAACGCGTGCCCTCCTCGCGTGGGCACGCCAAGATTACCTGTCCTGATCACAGTGAAGGAAAATATCAAGATCGAATAGTACCCAAGTGAGAAACGACAAATTTAAAGAATTGAACAACAAAAAACAAACAAAACCAATATTTGGGTTGCCTCCCAAAAAGCGCCTTTCTTTAACCTCTTTGGCTAGACATTGCCCTATTTACTCACGGAGGATAAAACCGTGTAGCTCGTTTCAGTGCTTCATTTTCTCTATAATCCTGGTATCCCTCGTAAATAGAATAATCCTTGAGCACACGAGCTACGGTTTTCCATGGATTAGTAGATGGCGCTAAACAAGTCAACAAGAATCTTAATTCTTCACTCACTCCTCCATCACGAGCACTTATTGGTTTGAGATATTTTGCCATCGTGACTCTTAACTTATTCCTGTCATGAAACTCAAAATCGTCTGGCATAATAAATTCAATCTCACAAACAGGAATTAAAAAATAAAACTCAGAAGAATATTGATTAAGGAATGGAGGAAATGTCACCGCATTTGGAGATTGTTCACTGGATTCATTCACTTGAACCATTTGATATTGGGGTCTCATTTCTTGCACTTCAATTCTCTTTTCAACTGCATCTTTAGATTCTTCTTCTTGAGACTCATGCAGTTCCATGTCATTTGTCAGGATAATTGCACTCTCATCTTCCTCATGGTCGATAATAGTCTGTGAGGGCAATTCTTCACTCATTCGAGAAGTCAATTGTGTTATCCTAGATGTCAATTGATCCATTTGATCTGCCAGGTTACGCATGCTCGCTTGCGTCTCCTGATGAAAATCCATTGTCTCCTGTTGAAATTGATGTATCTCCTGTTGAAATTGATGTGCCTCCTATTGAAATTGATATGTGTTAGTAGCTATTAATTCAACTATTTCTTCAAGAGACATACCTGACATGGATGACGGTTCTTGAGACTCTAGCTGTTGAAAATCTATTGGCCTTTGTTCATAATTAAAAATGGAATCATCCCACCATTCTTGATCATACCCGTTTGAATAAGGGTCATACCACGTTTGATATTGAGGTGAAAAATCTCTAAAAGTATCGATTGGAGCACTTAGACCATCTTGAAATGTAGGGTATATGTCGATTGAATGTTCTGAGGCAAAATAAGTTTCACCATTTACAACAACCCATTGATCATTAGAAAAAGCACGAGTCTCATAACCCCTTCTAGAAATAAAATCCAGTCTATCACCAAAATACGGACTGTTAGCAGCCATAAACTATATATAAAAAAAATAAGAGAAAAATAAAAAAAAAAGAAAGCAAGATGAACTCAAAAAGAAACAAATTAATCAGGCACCAGTCCCCGGCAACGGCGCCAAAAATTGACAGGTGTCGAGTCTGTGCAATAATAATTATCTACTCAAGAAAATTACAAATTTTGTATATAGCGGTGAGTAGGGTCGAATCCACAGGGATTGGGGATAATTTGTTTCTTCCAGAGTCCGAGGTATGGAGGATTTTTGGAGAATATAAAATAATTAATTAACTAACTAATGAAACTACTAACAGAATTAAACAAGAATTAATCAATAGCCAATACAACTCTAGCCAAAGGTGCAACTTTTCAGACACGGTCCATTCAACTGATCATCGATGCAAAGATAATTCAATTACTCATTACTAGATTGGTTATAGCCATCAACAAACTCTGATAACCAACTTTTCCTTACTTTATCGATAGTCAAGGTACGACCGTTGACTATTTCTCTAACCAAGAAACAACCCTAGGTACGACCGTAGGATTTAATTCCTCGATTGCATTAATAATTAGAAAACCCAACCCTAACCAACAAACACGCTACGAGGGTTTGTTTAAATTAGATCATACGTTTCCCTAACATGAAACCAATCACGCTAGTCGTCACTGGTATTAATCAATAGAACAATTACGGATTCAATCAATTAATATGACAGTAGATTATTAGATTAATTCGAATATCGGGCCCTTGACATTCAAATAACAAAATAATCATAAGCAATTAAACCAGAAAACGTACGAATACCAATGAATAAAAGAAATAAGTAAAATAATTCGATCTCACAGATATTTGGAACCGCGTCTTCAAATTAACCCTTGACTAGAAAATAAGAATAGTTCTTCATCGTTGAGAAAATTCCCAACGTGATACTATCAAAGCAGGAACAAGCAAACGAAAACTAAAAGCTCTCGCTAAAAGCTATTCCTCAAGCTATATATTGGCCTCTGTACGTTTCCTCCTAAGAGGCCAAAAGTGATTCAATCTTCTCCCCGTGGTCCCCACCGAATTTGACCAAGAGGAATACACGAAAGTGGCCTGCCGAATTCCACTCCTATTGTTCCTAGGACTCCTAGTCAGCAACTCTTCTCATCAGCAAAAGGAATTTCAATCAGTATGTAGCATCTTGTGGGCCAGGTGTGTGAAGCCTTATGGAGTCTCTCACGCATGGAGCCATTTTCTCAAGATAGTTTCCCCTTTTAAGCACTTTTTGGTTCCATTCCCTGAAATTGAGTCCAAATACCAAATATAAGTAAATATTAATAATTAAAACAATATTTGGTAAGGACAAAGGGGGAAATTAACAATAAAATTACTAACAAATTACGCCCTATCAGATTTATTCCAGATGTTTACACTTGCTTCTCAAGTATCTTTGAAGCTTACATGATGGAATATAAACTTACCTTAGTGAGTTATATGTAAAAGATATGTTTAATCTAATAAATGGAAATACAAAATCTGATACGATCTTGTATTTGTGCTTTTTCAGTTAGTCAAATGTGTTGTGTCAAAATGGGTATATATATTTTTTTCATCTCCCACTGCCAAGCCAAGAATTCGCACATTGAACCTGATAGGGAGAACTTTGAGAGTGTTAAATTTTTCTCTGGTGAATGGGTCAACCCCTATGGTTATAGATGTTGCAGGTGTGATGGTATGTGCTTCTGGGGTATATTCTGTGCTCTGCTGTGCACTTAGCTTGTACCCTAACTGTTCTGCACATTTCTCTGTGAGTTTCTGTGGTATATTGTGTGCTCTGCTCTACAGTTTAACTGCTGGGGTGATGGTGTGTTGAGGGTGTGCCAAGAAAGGTTGTCGAGAGTGGGAGCAAAATTTCAAGAATATCTGTGAAAGCTCAGAACTCTCATCGTTACACCTTTTAAAGTACAAACCATTTGTACAAAGACTAGATGCTGGGCCAAAGAAAATGCGAGGTTACACTAAATAGGTACATCTTGCCAGATGACAACTCTTATTTTCAGGTTGAGATTGTCTGTTGTACATTTAACTCTTCCTAAAAAAGTAGGAAAAAAAAAAAAGAATCTCATTTGACAAATTTTCAAGGACTTTTAGAGTGTAAATGCAAGACTATATTTCGCACGTTAATGATAGCTTTGAGTAATTGTGAACATCTTTACCTAAAGCATTACTTAGCATTCGTCAATCCTGAGATGAGAAATAAATAATTCTCAATTTGTAGCCTTTACTAATTTCTCAGCAATACTAGTGGGTAACTTTATAATCACCATTTTGTTTTTTTGCCTCTTAATTTTAGATTACGTTGATCTCTAGGTTAATGTTAATTATAAATCATTTTCTTATTCCAATATTTTCCCCCTTATTCAACATTAAAAGTTTTAAGTTAGAGACAAAATATTGCCTTCAAGCTTCTTTCTTGATTTTCAAGTGCGACTTCACTTAACTTATACAGAAGAAGAGTTTCGTTCTTTATTTGTCATTCAATAACTAAAGAATATGCCTTGAGTCTGGAAATCTTTTAGAAAATCGAAAGCGGCCCAAAACTTTTTGTCGAGGGATATGTTTAGTTTGAGGAGAATGATTACGGACATATATACAAATTTACTCTTAACTTAATGTTTACACATTTCAAGGTATTCTTGACAAGATTCCCTAATTTGCAAGTTCTTGGATAGCTTTTGAATTGGAGTACAAATGAGCCTAATCATAGACAAATCTCTCTAGTGCTTAATTTGTTCATTTATTTTAATGGGATTGAAACCATATTTAAACTTAGGCTTGTTTATTGAATGAATCAACCCCGAACGAGCTTTCATTCTATCGAATTCGAAAATTTTGAATTATTTACATATAAATCTTAAATTTTATGCTAGTTGAATCAAGTCGGGCACGAATCACTCTAAACACAAAAATTGTATTTATGTTTGGCTTAATTAATTGACGAACAAAACAAATGAGTTTGACAAAGTTGAGTTTTAAAAAGAAAAAAAAAACATATAAATAGATTCATGTCGACATTGAAAAAGTTGGAACAAGTCATCCTCATCTTGTGATGCATTTCCTACTCCAGTTTGAGCCCTTCAGGAATATTGGGCAAGACTTCAAACTTTCATGTTTTAATAATACACTTTTTCTTGAAAAAAATTCAACTGCTGTGTGCATGATTTCTTTCTTTTGATTCGTAAATGCTTACTCCACAGTCCACTCAAGATCGTAGTACTAGAATAATGGCCCTCTATCATTAGAATAACGTTTTCATTTTTCAGTGACTGTGAGTCTGATAGACAAAATCCTCGCTTTACTTATAACTTTAGTTAAAACAAATAAATAAAAAGCCAATTAACAAATTATTGCTAAATATAAAAGGTAAAAACTAATAAATAACAACAATAAAATTTGGGATGGACACGGACTAAAAGATATTAGGGCTAAAGAACAAAACTTTAGCTAAAATCTGTTTTTTGTGAAATTTAAAAAAAAATTTACCTGATGCTACTTTTTTATTGCTTATTTTCTGAAACAAGCTAAAGGGAATTGTGAAATTATCTGCTGTGGATCAATGTCCCGTTCTCTTTTGATCTAATAGTCCTTTTCTTTTTTGTTCTAATAATAATGATGTCCTGCTTTTTAGTATAACAATTGGTATCGTTTTTTATTTGCTTGTCATCACTTAGGACTTTGCGTTTAAGTTATTTTGATCAAAATTATTCTTGAACAGGATAAAAAAAATTTCCTGTTGCCAAAATGAAGCCATAAAGTGTACATTAGTTTTAAGTGGCATAATATCCTAAACAAATGTTCTCTAATTCTATAGTGGGAAAATTAGTAAGTAGGGGGCGAGAGGGGGGGGGGGTCTTCCGCCCCGGAGATGGGAAATAAATAATTCTCAATTAGTAGCCTTCACTTTCCGAGCAACTTCGCAGCAATACAAGACGGTAATATTTTATGACAATGATAATAACCTTCTTGTTTTTTGTCTCTTAATTTTAGATTACGTTGATTTCTAGGTTAATGCTAATTAATAAATCGTTTTCTTATTCTACTACTTTCCCTCTTGTTCGACATTAAGTTTTAAGTTCGAGACAAAAGATTGCCTTCAAGCTTTTTTCTTGAGTTTGACGGTAATATTTTATGACAATGATAATAACCTTCTTGTTTTTTGTCTCTTAATTTTAGATAACGTTGATTTCTAGGTTAATGCTAATTAATAAAACGTTTTCTTATTCTACTACTTTCCCTCTTGTTCAACATTAAGTTTTAAGTTCGAGACAAAAGATTGCCTTCAAGCTTTTTTCTTGAGTTTCTGTTCAGTTTTTAATTTAGTCAAAACTGCAGGGAGCTATAGTGTAGTTTTCTAAACTAGAGAGAGTTCAATTAAATATTCGGCAAACCACAGGTAGTTTATTTATACAGGGCAATATTGACATTTCACGTACAACCGTTAGATTGGATGTTTTCCGTCCAATTTTCAATTTAGTTGAAATCGTAAGGAATTATAGTATAGGTTTCCAAACTAGAGAGAGTAAAATTGAGTATTTGGCAAACCACGAGAAGTTTTTTGATATTTTACTTATTTTTAAATGCAACTTCACTTAAAGTTATACAGAAGAAGAGTTTCGTTCTTTACTTATTATTCAATTATTAAAGAATATGCCTTGAGTCTGGAAATCTTTTAGAAAATCGAAAGCAGTTTGGATATATTTAGTTTGAGGAGAATGATTACAGACATATATACAAATTTACTCTTAACTTAATGTTTAGACATTTCAAGGTTTTCTTGACAAGATTCCTTAATTTGCAAATTCTTGAATAGCTTTTGAATTGGAGTACAAATGAGCCTAATCATAGCCAAATCTCTCTAGTGTTTAATTTATTTGTTTATTTTAACAGGATTGAAATCATATTTAAATCTAGACTTGTTTATTAAATGAATCAAACACGAATGAACTTTGATTCTGTCGGTTTCAAAAGATTTGAATTATTTACATATAAATTTTAAATCTTATGCTAGTTGAATCAAGCCAAGAACGAATCACTAAACACAAAAATTATATTCATGTTTGGCTTAATTAATTGGTGAACAAAATAAACAAGTTTTGACAAAGTCGGGTTTAAAAAAAAACATATAAAATAGGTATATGTCGACATTGAAAAAGTTGGAACAAGTCATCCTCATCTATGTACATTTCCTACTCTAGTCTGGCACCTCCACCAAATTGGCAAGACTTCAAACTTTAATGTTTTAATAATACACTTTTTTTTTGAAAAAAAAAATTCAACTGCTGTATGCATGATTTCTTTCTTTTGATTCGTAAATGCTTCCTCCACTCAAGAATGGTCCGCTATCATTTAAAAAACATTTTCATTTTTCGGTGGTTGTGAGTCTGATCGACAAAATCTACGCTTTATTTATAACTTTAGTTAAAAACTAATAAACAAAAAGTCAATTAAAAAATTATTGCTAAATATAAAGGTAAAAACTAATAAATAACACCAACAAATTTTGGGATGCTGTGTTTCGAGGGTGTGCCAGGAAAGGTTGTCGAAAGTGGGAGGAAAATTTGACAGATTGTGTGACCTAAGCTAGTAAAGTAGTAATCTAATCAGGATTGTCTCAGTTCAGAACTGTCCTCTGATTTATGGAACTCTCATCATTACACAAAACTGCCTTTCAAAGCTTCTTCTGGGGTGATTGCCTTTTTAAGTACTTCTCAGAGTTTCTTCTAGGGGATTACCAACATAAGTGCTTTTTGGAGTTTCAATATTCTTGATTCGAGTATTAAAGACTATCTTTCTTTTGCATCTAAGCAATATCTAGCCACGAATATCTTGTTTTTTTTTTCCTTATTTACAAACCATTTGTACGAATCCTGGATGCTGGGCAAAAGAAAATGCGATGTTACACTAAATAGGTACTTCTTGCCAGATGACAACTCTTATTTTCAGGTTGAGAGTGTTTGTTGTACATTTAACTCTTCCTAAAAGAGTAGAGAAAAAAAAAAAGAATCTCGTTTGACAAATTTTCAAGGATGTTTAGAGTATAAATGCAAGACTATTTCACACGTTAATAGCAGCTTTGAGTAATCGTGAACATCTTTACCTAAAGCATTACTTAGAGTTTGTCAATCCTGAGATGAGAAATAAATAATTCTCAATTTGTAGCCTTTACTAATTTCCGAGCAACTTTTCAGCAATACAAATGGGTAATATTTTATGACAATGATAATAACCTTTTTTTTTAATTTCTTAATAAATCGATATCTTATTCTACTATTTTTCCCCTTATTCGACATTAAGTTTTAAGTTAGAGACAGAATATTGCTTTCAAGCTTCTTTCTTGATTTTCAAATGCAACTGACGGGATTTTTCTATACGTACAAGTTAAAATAAATCCGATTTACACCCGTTTCACTGCAAGTATACAGGTCAACTAGTAGTTTAAGGGTATATATCGAGTCGATTCCACGAGAAAGAGTGAACAATTACCGGTACTACTAAAGCTTCTCTATTATTTAGACTATCAATGAATTATAAACAATGAAATCTACTGAACTTATGCAAAATAACAAATGTAAGCTCCTTAGGTTATGATATTCCTAACTACTCATGCAAATGCTATTTTTGGATCATCGAATACTACCATCTAAGCTAATTATGGTGTAATTTCCTCATGCATATGAAACCTACTTTCGTAGTGAATCAATTATATTCATAACTAATCCATACCTATTCTCATGGTTATGGAATTAGCTACAAGTTCATTTTTTCAATGAAATTACATGAAATTCATCACCAAAACCACATAGGTGCACCTCTACTCTCGTGAGTGTACTCCCTATGTTTAGCACTTCTTGAACCAGTGTTAATTCTCAATTTTCATTGCAGGAACAACACCTTAGATAATCACAATTAATGGTATCAGATTAATCATGATTTAAAGAGCCAAAGTGCTAAATAACTTGCTCAAATCATAGCAATCAAATAGCCAAATAATAAACACTAATAATCATAGAAAGTTCAACCAAACCCAAGGCAAAAACTTTAAAGATACATATTAAACACAAAATCCAGAACTTGCATATTAACAAAACTTGGAATCAAGTACAAAAGATAAAGAGTTGGAGAAGAGATAACCCATGTCACTTGAGCTTCAACTCCTCCTTCTTCATCTCCATCTTCATCCTAATCTAGCCAATATACAAGAATGGATGAACAACTAGTTAAACTATCCTACACTAACACACAGAAAAAATGGAAGAACTACATCTCTGCACTCTCCAAACTTCCTCCGTATGATCTCCTTCTTTTGCAATGGTTTTTGGCTATTTTATGATGAAAGGTGGTCAAGGAATGAGGCTTTACACTTTCCCCTTACAGCTGGTGATGTTTCTCACATGTCTAGCATTACATGTGACTTAGTGGAGGTGAAATTGAGTTTTCCGCGTAAAAAGCAGCCTTCTCTGACCACAATCCGGCCAGAAATCCGGCCATAAATCCGGCCAAATTCCGGCCGGATTGCTACAGTGACATTTTGGTGCAATTTTTGCTCAACTTCCAGCTCTGCTCCGTTTTTACCTCAACTTCAACTGAACGTTTCTTGATGATAAAAGCTGATTTAGCTGTTGATCAAAACATGAAACTTGTAGCTCTTTGAGTTAGCTTTCCAATGCATCAAGAATCACCTCATTTGGATCTGTGTGGGCTGAGAAATGACCGAAATACCCTTTACTGCTCATTGCCCTGTTTTAGCTTCGACCATTAGAAATTGGCTACTGTACTTCGGCTTTTTGACTTGGAACACCTTCAAACTGGATTCATATGTCTTCACCAAAGTTGTAGATCTATCTCTTATCTTCAAATTGGTTTAAGAACCATCTCAATCCGATCACTGTAGCTCAAGTTATAGCCGAAATACGAAAATGTGTCAAAACTGTCAAAATGCACAAAATCCAAGTAAAAAGTGATAAAAACCTCATTTAATCACTTAAAAGCATTTTTCACCAATTATAGTCAAAATGATTCATTTTCTTCCAATAATATAACCAAAGTGACTAAAAATAATATAAAATATTATACAATTATTACGTAAATTAGTCACTTGTCAGCAACTTCG
The DNA here is from genome assembly GCA_023065735.1 of Coffea humblotiana. NCBI lineage: Eukaryota > Viridiplantae > Streptophyta > Magnoliopsida > Gentianales > Rubiaceae > Coffea > Coffea humblotiana. The sequence continues at coordinate 4,940 of JACYVW010000282.1, read as the reverse complement.
CTTAAAGTTATACTACATAGGAAGAGTTTCGTTCTTTACTTGTTATTCAATAATTAAAGAATATGGCTTGAGTCTGGAAATCTTTTAGAAAATCGAAAGCAGCCCAAAACTTTTTGTCGAGGGATATGTTTAGTTTGAGGAGAAAAGATTCCCTAATTTGCAAGTTCTTGGATAGCTTTTAAATTGGAGTACAAATCAGCCTAATGATAGACAAAACTCTCTAGTGTTTAATTTGTTCGGGATTGAAATCATATTCAAATCTAAACTTGTTTATTGAATGAATCAAATATGAACGAGTTTTGATTCTGTCGAATTCGAAAATTTTGAATTATTTACGTATAAATTTTAAATTTTATGCTAGTTGAATCAAGCCAGAATCACTAAACACAAAAATTATATTCATGTTTGACTTAATTAATTGATGAACAAAACAAACAAGCTTTGACAAAGTCGGGTTTTAAAACGAAAAAAAAACATATAAAATAGATATATGTGACATTGAAAAAGTTGGAACAAGTCATCCTCTTCTGTGATGCATATCCTACTCTAGTTTGACCCCTTTACAAATATTGTTAAGACTTCAAACAAACTTTGATGTTTTAATAATACAATTCTTTTTTTTGAATTTGAAAAAAAAATTCAACTGCTGTGTACATGATTTCTTTCTTTTGATTCATAAATGCTTACTCAACTCGAGATCGTAATACTAGAATAATGGTCCTCTATCATTAGAATAACGTTTTCATTTTTCAGTGATTGTGAGTCTGATAGACAAAATCCACGCTTTATTTAGTTAAAAAAAATAAATAAAAAGTCAATTAAAAAATTATTGCTAAATATAAAAGGTAAAAGCTAATAAATAGCACCCATAAAATTTGGGATGAACACTGACTAAAGGTATTAGGGCTAAAGAACAAAATTGACAGGTTGTCGATGCGTGTACAATAATAAAAATATACCTAATTGCCAATTAAAATAGCCAAAACCCGATTCACAGTACTGGAGCAGGGACTCTAGGTGTGTAATGGATTACTTGATTCACCCTGTTCCCGAAGAGTTTGCTTGATCCGATATACCCGAATGGGATGACTTTTTTTCACAAATAATTATGAATTTGTAAACAGGGCAAGTAGGGTCGTATCCTCAGGGACTGGGGGTATTTGTCTCTTTAGAAATCCAAAATAACACAGGGGTGTTTTGTATAAAGGATGACAATTAAAACAATTCAACTAAAAATAAAATAGCCAACTGAAAATTAAATGACAATTTACTAAAATCAAAGCAATAATAATTAAAGGTCTAGCCAGAAATAACTTCAGCAATGGTTCACCTAATTGATCATCGATGCACAAGCAATTACAGTTATTTATTAATAAATAGGTTATAACTGTCAAACAAGCGATGACAGTCAACCCCTCCTTACTGTGTCGGTGATTAAGGTACGCCCGTTAATCACTGCTCTAATTGAGAAATAATCCTAGGTACGCCTATAAGATTTAATTCCCCAATTGTCTTACGTATTAGAGGAGCTCTATTCTAACCAAATAACGTACTACCAGGGTTATTTCATATTAGCCCGCGTATTCCCCTGACAGAAACCCAATCATGCCAGTTGCCACTATTTCAAGACAATTAAACAATTACGGATTTAATGCCCTAATTGATAATAGATTATCAAGTTAACTAATTATCCGGATCCAAGACAATCAATTAATTAAATAATCATAAGTACTGCAATCAAGGAATACGCGAATACCAATAAATAAAAAAAAAGATAAAATTAAATCGATATCATAATTTTTAGGTGAACCAAAACTTCTATTATTTTTTGACTAGAGTGAAAAAATTAGTTCATATTTGATACGAAAAATCTAGACAAAATTGAAGAGAAAGCCGCGGTCATTGTCCTTGATCGAGGGAGTTCAATTCGTCAATTGATGAAAGAATATAGAAAGTGACTAAGTCCTCAAATTGCTCTGCTCCTGACGTGCGCAGGAGAAATCCACCCAAGACTCAAGACTCAAGGGAAAAGTCAAAAGGAAAAAACAGGGAATGATTCAATTCATTCTAATTGTCTCTGACATGCGAGAACTAAAGACTACCGAAAAGCCAAAGAAGGAAAAGTCAAAGCTATTCTAAAGTAATGCTCATCCTCTGCTATATCTAATCTCTTCTCTAATGCCTAATCTAATGTCTCCCTGCGGCCGCTTTTTGCCCTCCAAGGAAAAACATCCAGACTCTGCCGTCCTCTGCCCTCTTCAGTAATTACCAAAATGGGCAAAAGCTTTTCGTTTTTCAAAAATGCCCCTGAGATAGACTCTGTTACTTGGACTTCTTTCCTGTCAAATTGGCACTTGTTATCATATTTTCGTTCTACTCTCTGAAATAAATGCAAAATATCAAAAGTGAGTAGAATCTAACAATTAATCCACATCGAGTCAGATAATAGGGAAAATTAATAATAAAATAAACGAAAAAATTGCAACCTATCAAAACTTCAGCCAAAATTTGGAAATACATACGATATAACAATCAGAAATGAAGTTTAAAAATAAAACTTGAAATTAACTTAGTCATTCTTATTTTCTTTCTATTTTTTTTGGCTTTGCATAAAATCTGTTTTTGTGAAATTTAGAAAAATTTGCTTGACGCTACTTTTTATTGCTTTTTTTCTGAAATAAGCTAAAGGGAATTGTGAAATTATCTGTTGTGGTTCAATGCCCTTTCTTTTTTGTTCTAATAAAAAATTAAAATTGAGATTATGCAAATCTTATATATCATTCATCATAAATGAAAATCTTATACACCAAACATTATAATTTTCTGAAGAAAAAATATTGCCAGAGAAAGTTAAGCATGTAAAACTTTTGAGTGAATGCCAAATAAATTTAACAATCATACGGAAGAAATATCTATGAAACTTATTCAAGATACTTGTAAAAATCTCAAATATCCGTGGAACTTGTATGATAGAATATAAACTTAACATTAATTATTCAGATATGTGTAAAATTCATTTTGTTTCTTATGGAAAATGGGAATACACAATCTTGTGTGGATGCTCTTGAGACAGAAAGGTTAAAAAGTGCACCGGTATAACTATGAACAGGAACTTCTACCAGACACATACAATTGGATACATGCCTACGTCCAATTATCAGTTCTGCTGTGTAGCAGATTTGTACGCCGCAAAAAAAAAAAAAAAGAGAGAGAGCATAGAGTTGTTCTGGAAAAGTAAAATTTATTTCCTACCACATTGAGTTGTAAGCTCTTTTCCGCAGCGTTGACTGACTCGATCACTCGGGGAGAGGTAGAGAAGATAAAAGTTAAGACAGAGAGAGAATACTGGAACAGGAGTCATGGCATCCAGAAGAGGGCAGCAGGACAGCAGGCGTTTCACTAAAACGATCTTGCATAAGCTGCAGTTGCTGATGGACGAGGGTGTTTTCTCCGTGGATGATCGTTTCAACAAGTTGACGGAGGAATTAAGAGAAGTGAGAGATTTTAATCTGGCTGCAAGGGGATTGGAGGATTCCTTTGAAAGGCTTGTAGATTTTGTTCGTAAAAATAGGGAGCTGCTTTTCTCTTCATTTGAATTAGATCAGGCATTGTCCGGCGTCGACTCAATTGCAGCGGCCTCCATTTTTGGAGATTTTTTGAAGAATTTTAGGCAACAGACCGGATGTCTTGAAGATTCTGTTCATCAAAGCTGGCATGGTTTTTATTCTCTTCTTTTTAAGGATGGATTGCCCTCCAATGGAGCAGACCGAGAAAGTCTAGAGAATTTTAGGCAACAAATCAGAGAATTTTACAAGGGGATGTGGGATTCCATGGTGGAACTCTTTTCGGAATCCAGAATGAGATATTTGCAGCAGCGCTGGGAGCATGACTTGACGGGTGGATGGGAAGAGATGTCTGATGTGAGAGTTGAATTCATTGGTCTTCTCAGATCCTTCCAATTCATGTTTGAGAGCATTCTCCGCATGGGTATACTCTGTGATTCAAGATTTGTAGCAGTCTTTGAACTTGTTCGAATGGAAAGAAGCCTCAAAGTTGTGGCTCTATTTGCAGAACGTCTTTGTTGTTGGTTTTTAAGAGATGGAATTCACTTGAAGACCTCTGAATCGGCGGAGAAGGTCAACGCTGCTGCTGACCAAGCTTCTTTGGCTTATACTGGTGTCTGGGAATCTGAATCGTGGTCACTCACTCTGTCTACCGAGGCAATGACTTGCATTGATTCGATCATAGGTTTCTGCAAGGATGATCATGGTCTGAAGGAGCTGAAGGTAGAGTTGAGCCTAGTGAAAATATTTTTCCTGTGTGCAAGGAAATTGTGTTATTCCTCAGAGAGAACTGAAATTCTTGAAGATTCTGTTTGTCAAAATTGGCAGCAGTTTTGCTCTTTTCTTAATCACTTGGAGCATGGATTGCCCCCCAGCGAATTGGCTGGGGCAATCTCCAATTTAAGCAGAATCCTAAAGAGTTATAGGAAAAAATTCAGTGAATTGTATGGTGGGATGTCGGCCTATCGCTTTTGGGAATCCAGTTCTGGCTCGAGAGATGAATTCATGGAATTCTTCTATTTTCTCCTAGAGAATCTTGAGGATATTGTCATCTGGGGTGAAGCCTGTGATTCAAGACTTGCAAAATTGTTGGAACCGCTTCAAGAGAAGCTAGTGTTCCTAAAAATTTCGTTCTCTTTGACAGTTTGCAAGGCATGCCCAAGAGGAAACTCCTGGAGCACTGTGTAGTTGCGGCTTTATCTGCAGCACATCTTTGTTACCTTTGCTGGTTTTTCAGATATGACTATCAAGAGCTCAACTGGATGGACTCAAAGATTTCTGAATTAACAGACAAGATCATGCGTATTGATCACCGAGCCCATCTCACATATATTTGCGTCCTTGAATCTGGAACAACTTCCCCCACTCTGTCTGCCA
>JACYVW010000281.1:0-36902 GCA_023065735.1 Coffea humblotiana | reverse complement strand
AACTATTGGCAGAGATGAGTTGGAGGTGGCTCTGACCAAGCACCTCGAGTTGGAGACGACGCTTGAGGTGGAATGGAGTGAAGATCTAAAACGTACAGTAGGCGCGTTACACTCGCTGCCTACCACCACGAAAAGGTATGAAGTCTCACCCATTTTCATCCCCGAATCTCACCAGAGGGTACTATCATTTGTGGTGCAGGCACCTGTGTTGGAGTTGAAATCCCTGTCGAAACATTTGAAGTATGCGTATTGGGCGACAACGAAACACTCCTGATGATTATTCATCTGCACTATCAGAAACCTAGGAGGAGAAACTAATCCGAGTCCTCAGGAGTATAAAAAGCGATAGGGTGGACCATCGCCGATATAAAAAGAATCAGTCCCTCCATCTGTATGCACCGGATTAGGTTGGAAGAGCATGCCAAACCTGTACGGCAAGTTCAAAAGAGGCTCAACCCCTCATGATGGAAGTGGTGAAGAAAGAAATTTTGAAGTTGCTAGATGTGGGGATCATCTTTGCCATATCAGACAACCCATGGGTGAGCCCGGTTCAGGTAGTTCCAAAGAAGGCAGGAGTGACAGTGGAGACCAACTAGACGGGTGAGCTCGTGCCAGTGCGCAAACCCACTGGATAGATGCAGTGTATTGACTACCGTAGGTTGAACGCAGTCACTAAAAAGGACCATTTCCCTCTTCCTTTCATTGATCAAATGGTTGGGCGTTTAGCTTATAAGGCTTACTATTATTTTTTGGATGAATTTTCAGGATATTTCCAATAGCAATCGCACCAGAGGATCAAGAGAAGACGACCTTCACGTGCCCGTTCGGGACCTTCGCATATAGACGGATGCCTTTCGGGTTGTGCAATACACCTGGAACATTCCAAAGGTGTATGGTAAGTATCTTTTCGGAATATGTAGAGAAAATCATTGAAGTTTTCATGGACGATTTCAGTGTGTATGGTGATAGCTTTGATACATGTCGAAATAACCTGAAACTGATTTTGTTGAAATGTATAGAGACCAATCTTGTGGTTAATTGGAAAAAATGTCATTTTATGGTTGAGCATGGGATAGTCTTAGGTCATGTTGTGTCTTCGAAAGGTATTGAGGTCGACAGGGCTAAAATAGATATTATATCTGCTTTACCTTACCCCGCGAGTGTGCGGGAAATGCGCTCCTTTCTTGGACATGCAGGTTTTTATCGAAGGTTCATCAAGAACTTCTCGAAAATTGGAGCTCCGTTTTTCCAACTTTTACAAAAGATGTGGCCTTCAAATTCGATGACAAATGTGAGAGGGCGTTCGACAAGTTGAAGGAGCTATTGACCTCACCACCGATCATTCAACCCCCTGACTGGAGTTTGCCATTTGAGATCATGTGCGATACTAGTGATCATGCTGTAGGGGCTGTGTTGGGGCAAAGAGTAGGAAAGGCAGCTCATGTCATCTATTATGCATCCCGAGCCTTGAATGGGGTTCAATTGAATTACTCTACCACTGAGAATGAGTTTCTCGCTGTTATTTTTGCTTTAAAAAAGTTCAGGTCATATCTGTTAGGTACTCAAGTTATTGTGTTTTCTGACCATGCAGCGTTGCGATACCTAATGACCAAGAAGGATGCGAAACCGAGGCTCATAAGATGGATATTGCTCTTGCAAGAGTTCGACCTAGAGATAAGGGATAAGAGAGGCTCAGAGAATCTAGTAGCCGACCATTTGAGTCATATACCAGTTGGAGAGGAGAACGAGCCATTGAAGGATGCATTCCCTAAAGAACATTTATTCTCTTTGACTTCTCAATTGCCTTGGTATGCTGATCTAGTCAACTACTTGGTAACTGGTAATTTCCCTGCAGGTTGCCCGAAATTAAAGAGGGACAAATTGAAGAGTGATGCCAAGTACTTCATTTGGGACGACCGTATTTATGGAAGAATGTGCTGACCAGGTGATGAGACGATGCGTAAGTGAAGTTGAATTTCAATCAATTTTAACTTTTGTCACACTTTTGCCTGTGGAGGTCATTTTGGACCTAAGAGAACTGCTCATAAGGTATTAGAAAGTTTTTATTGGCCTTCACTGTTTAAAGATGCGTATGTGTTTTGTAATCTTGTGATCGATGTCAACGGGTAGGTAATATAGCCCGTAGAGATCATATGCCCCAAGTCCCGTTGATTTTTGTAGAAATTTTTGATGTTTGGGGTATGATTTTATGGGTCCTTTTCCTACCTCATTTGGTTTTGTGTATATTTTGTTGGCTGTCGATTATGTGTCTAAATGGGTGGAGGCTAAGGCCACCCGACTAATGATTCAAAAGTGGTTGCAGATTTTATCAATCTAATATTTTTGTGCGTTTTGGGATGCGAGAGCTATTGTTAGTGACAGGGACGCACTTCTGCAACAAAACCATAGCCGCGCTGTTTCGCAAGTATGGTGTACTCCACAGGGTCTCGACGTCGTACCACCCTCAGACCAATGGTCAAGCGGAGGTATCAATCGGAAATCAAGTCCATCTTGGAGAAAATGGTGCGCCCGATAGGAAAGATTGGAGTCAACGGTTGGAAGATGCACTTTGGGCCTATCGAACGGCGTACAAGACCCCCATAGGGATGTCGCCGTACAGGTTGGTATTCGGAAGCCGTGTCATCTCCCGGTGGATTCGAGCACAAGGCTTTTGGGCGATAAACAGTGTAACATGAACCTAGAGAGCCGGTGCCCAACGGAAGTTGGATTTGCAGGAATTGGAGGAGATCCGGAACGAAGCGTACGAGAATGCACTGATCTACAAGGAGAGGAGTCGGGCATTTCATGACCAACAAATCTCTAGAAAAACCTTTGAAGTTGGTCAGAAGGTCCTCCTGTACCAATCCAGGCTAAACTCTTTCCAGGTAAGCTACGTTCCCGTTGGATTGGACCTTTTATTGTTACTCACGTCTTTCCCTATGGTGCAGTTGAAATCCAGAGTGTTAAAACGGACAATAAGTTGGTGAATGGACACCATCTCAAACATTATTTTGAAGGCTTTCCAAGTGAAGAAATGGAGACGATAAGTCTAGATACCGCCGTGTCCCAATTAATGCCACATTACCATGTCTAGTCAAAGACATTAAAGAAAGGCGCTCATTGGGAGGCAACTCAATCTCTTTTAATTGTTTGTTTTTTGTATAATAGTTCAAATATGTTTTCCTTAAGTTTGACTGATTTCGGGATTCAAATTTTCGTTTTTGATGACTAATAGGTGTCTCTCTGACATGACGCGCCCGCATCAAGTCGTATGGAGAGCCCGCGTCAAGTCGTATAGAGAGCTCATGGTCAGAAGGATTCCAGCACTTAACATGCCCACGTCACGTTCGCAGGAAAGGCAAGCATTCAAAACTCGAGAACAGTTTTCTATTCCTTGTTACTCTCTAATTTTGAATTTCGAAAATAAGTTTTGTTCATAGTAACAATTAATTAATTAAAAAAACAAAAAAAAAGTCTTTACGTAAACACAAAAAAAAAATCTCCAAAAAAAAAACAAACACACAAAAATAAAAATTGAAAAAAAACAAAAAAACAATTTTGTTTTTTTTTCTCTTTTCTTTTTCTCTCTTTCCTTTTCTTTCTTTTCTTTCTTTTTCTTTCTTTTTCTTTCTTTCTTTCTTCTTCTTTCTTTCTTCTTTCTCCCCTGTTTCTTCTCTTGTTCGACCGAAGCTCTTGTCCGCCGCCGCCCACAGCTGACGCCGCTAGCTCCGTTTCCTCTCTCCCTCACAGCTCCAGCAACCCCAACCTCGCGCGTCACTCTCACTCCATCTCCACCATCGCATCGACCGCAGCAACTCTCCTCCCTGACCCAGCAGCCGCGCCCTAGGCGCGCCACCAGCGACGACCGCCGCTCACTTCCACTCCGTTAGCCCCCAACCGCCAGCGCTGCAGCCACCATCGCGTGCCAGCTCGCGCCGCTCCACACCGCAGCCCACGGACGACGCCTCCCCTCGCGCGCGCTCTCCTCTTCTTCCCCAGCTTGTTCGCCGCCCTGTGCCCACGTTGTCCCCCGCTCCACCCACTTCCTTCTCTCCTCGCGTCTCTCTCTCTTCACCCGCGACTAACGCCGCAGTGACAACGCGCGCCACCGCACGCCGCTACCTCCCATAGCCACCGCTGACGCCACAGCCCGCGTCCACGAGGAGCATCGTTGCCGCTGCTTTCCTCTCTCCACAGCCACGCCTCTCTCTCTCTCTCCTCGATCCAGCCGCCCGCAAGCTCGTGTCCGCCGCGAACCAGTCGAGCGGCCCAGGCAAGCTGTCCCGCTCACGGATGGCCATCTCCCACGCACGTCTCCACAAGCGCGCGCCAGCGCACGGCGGCCACGCCACCGACAGCCACGCGCGACTCTCCTCGCTTCGCACGTCCCTTTGTTCGCAACCAGCTCCACTCCTCCACGCCATAGCCGCGCCTCCTCCTCTTCACCATTACCACTCCAGGTTCTTTATTTGGCGACCACTATAGGTATTTGAAACTCGATCCCCAATTCTTGGTTTTGATTGGTGTCGTTTGGGGGTTTATCAGTAGTTTGGAGTGGCATTTGGTTTTATTCAGTAACTGTGCAGTACACCAGTGGTACTGGTGGGGTGATTGAGTCTGATTTTGTTGCTTCTATTGGGGTGGTGGCTTGACTGATAGCTGCGAGTTTATACTTGAGTTAATATTGTCAATTCGGTGAACTCTTATTGTTGGAATTGCTAATTTTGAGTTGAGAAATTAACTGGCCAACTGAGCCATTTGTTACAATTTTGGGTTGATCTCATTCTGAAACTGCCTGTTGAATTGGGAGACCTGGGCCATGTGATTTACTTGTTGGCTTTAGTAGATTTTCATCGCATTGTTGAGAACATTCTGGTTGCTGCTTGAAATTGTTGATTTGGAGGAGCCTTGTCTGTGCTTTTGGTCGACTCGAGTGTGCGAGTCGTTGCCCCTATTACGGACTTATTTGTTTCTTGGGTTGGTTATTGACTCAAGTAGGCTGGGGGGCTTGCTGGGTTCATCTGTTAATTCACTGTGGAACGTTGAACTCTTTCTAGTACTTGGGTTACTACTTGGAGGCTATTGCTTAGGTTACTACTCTTCATCTAATGTTTGAACCCGCTTAGGTAGGGGTAGGGGTGCTCATGTGAATGCCCCCGCTCACTTTGGGGGGCATTTGAAGTTCACTAGACCCGCCGATCAGCAGAGATACGCTCAAGTCTGTGAGAGGCGTATCGTATACCTTAAAAATCCGAGTGCCCGATATGCTCAGCGGTTTCTGCCCTATAGTTATTCGGGTCGCAAAGATAGTTCAGGTGTACTCTCCCGACCCGAGTTCTTCTTCATCTGGTGTATGAAGAACAATGTCAAGGTGAATCTGGGGTGTTGATTGGCCGCACAGTTCAAGACCGTTTTACCAAAAAAGAACAAACCCCTGATTCTCGGGTCCTACATCACTCACTTGGCAGTGCAGTTGGGGGTTCTGAATCTAGCGAATCACGACGTTCATTTAGCTTTTGAAATGGAATTTCTCAATGAGGAGAGCTTGGAGCGGATGGGCGTTCTTGAATACGTCGATGGTGCCTATCAGTTCACTCCCCGGGGACCGCCTCGCGCCCCCTGCACTCCTCATTTGCCCGTTCGTCCCCTGTTGGTGATGAGGCCGGCCTGTCTAGCTCCGCTCCGCCTCTTCCACCCCCCAGGGCTGCTGACTGGAATCAACTTTGGACTCAAGTTCAAACTCTGGAGGCTCGGATGACCAACATCGATGCTAACGTGCATAGCATGGCGCAGAATTTGGCAGCTCTCATGCATCATGCGGGTCTTACGCCTCAATTTGGTTATCACCCACCACTTTGACTGGACTTCAGGGAAGTTTTGTTGCCCTTTTTCTTACTTTTGATGTTTATTTGCTACATTGAGGGCAATGTATCGTTTAGGTGTGGGGGGGATCAGTTGTGGTGCTAACTTTTCTAGTTTTTAGTTTTTAGTAGTTTTTAGATGTTTTTTCCTTTATTTTTAGTTTGTTATTTGCTTATTTTCGTTCAGTCTCTTTACTTCTTTTTAGTGATTAGCTCATGTGAATGCCGAAGTTTGATGTTAGATTATTGACTCTAATTTTACTATTGCCAAATTTTAATAATAAAAGTGTATCTAGTTAATGTGGTTGAGTCCAAGACATCTCCTTGGTGAATATCGGTGATTGCTTGCCTCTTTTGATTTCTTTGTTAACTTTTCTAGGCATAGGGAATGACTGTTGGCATTTTAATGTGAATTGGTCCAATATTGACTTTAGTTCTCCATGTTTGGCGAAATTGAGGCTACCTGCTCCTAATTTTTGTTTTTAGGGTGTTATTTTGCGTTATTGTGATATTTGGCTGTGAATAAGGTTGACTGTACTCCGCTATTTGTTACTACTGAGTAACCGGGGATATTCACCTAAAGTGTCGATTCTCGCGTCAAAAAGTAGTAATTTTTATGAGTACGTGGTCGTATAGCGATACAAGCTGAGTAACCGGGCTCCTTCATCTGAAAAATGTCGGAATTCGCGTCAAAAGACTCCAATGGCTAGAGACTAAGGTTATGTTTGGTTCGCCTGTTTTTGGTTAAAACTGTGGTTGTAGTCAAAATACAATTTTAGTCAACCAACTATTTTTTTGGAATGCTACAGTCCCGCACCTCGTATACGGTACCGTTTAGGAGCCTAAATGATAAAGACAGTTTTTTGACTTAGTTCTGTCCGAAGCCGTTCCTCCTCGTTATTTCCTTTTCTAAACTGTATCGATCAACAGTTATTGCGCTTCACTTTCCTCTTCTAAGCAGCATCAACCTCAGAGCAGAGACTTGATATTTCAAATCACTGGTTCTATACCAGCTGATCTGTTCGTGTTCCTGCTGTAATCGTCGCCGCAAGCTGTCGGTTAGCTTGTCCAGGGAGGCAATTTGCAGCTTATTTTCAGCATAACATCGAGACCAGGAGCTGAGTACACGCTCCACAGATAGCAGGGGAGAAACGGCAGGGCCTCTAACACACACGAAGCAACTTGGTGCAAAGGTTTTTTCCCTTATTTCGAAGTCGCGGCCACTGAGTCTCACCGCCGCTGCTCAGCTGTTGCTCCGTCGAGGTGAGTTTATACTGTTTAGGTAATTGGGGCCTTAATTCATACGAATTAGGGCTACAGTAATTAGTGAATGTGCTTGCTATTTAATCAAAGTCTTCGGAAATCTGCGGTTGATATTATATGGTAGAGACAGAGAATCAATTTGGAAGATGTGGATTTGCTTTGTTTGGACTGACATTCATGCTTCTTCACTTGTAGTATACAAATTGTGCGTCGTGCCATTGTTCATTATTAGTAAGTTCTGGGGAGCCACCTCAACTTTGCAACATTTCTAGTTCAGCTTCACCGTTTTTTTTGGAATGACCTCTTCTCGGCTTGTGTCCAGAGTATGCGGCAATTAATTGTTAGAAAGAGGGAGAGGGTACACAGTGGCACCGTATTAGCCCATACACCTAATTTGGCTGCTTTTGCTTGTTCGGCATGCATAGGATAGTTGTTAGGTGGGGTGGTGTTGTTACATTCATATTTCGGATAAGGAATTTGATTAATTGGTTGTACATATTAAGCACCAGTGCTATTTTCCATCTATTATTGCAATTCAAGTCTCTGAAATATTCGTCCCTGCGGAACGTGACTGGTATTCATTTATTTGGTCATTGCTGTTGGGTTTGATCTTATTTTCTGGCCTTGTGATCGGACTTGAGGCAATGCCATTCTAGTACCTGCAATTTAATTAGGTTGAAGTAGTTAATTTTAATGAGTCCTACCGTGAAGTTGTTTATAATTTTTGCAATAAAGCTGCTATTGCGTTTTGAATGACAGACCTGTAGAAAGCAGAACAATTTTCTGCATTTTGTGATTAGCTGTTTTGGTCCTGTCATTTATGATTCCCAGCATATTATAATATGGGTTGACGTTCGCTACATGGGTGGAACTGTGCTTTTTGCTTCGAACATACAATTGGATGATATTTCGTTACCAGTTTATGCGTTTGGCCTGCTAATAGCATTTTAGTGGTACCTTGTACATATTTTTAGGATTGTGATGCCCCCTGTGACTCGGAGTGCTTTGAAGGGTAAGGAGCAACTATTGTGACAATTAATTATGTCAAATTTTTACTCATGTCGACTGTAGTGCTCGGCTTTTTAATATCCTTATTTACAGCTTTGCAAACGAAGGGCACATTTAACATTTGTTCACCTAATTCGGCTACGGGAGAAAACGATTTGCGTGTTTGTGTAACAAACTACTTCAAGGTGAGTTATAACTGCCTAGAAGAAAGATTGTCTTACACGTGTCCCAATATTCCCTTAGCATGTGTCTAATTTCCAAGAAACTAGGCCACCCTAAGCTTTTTTTCTGGTTTTGACTTTCCTAAAGAAAACAAAGATGCCTAAACCAAAAGCAAATAAGGAACGTAACAATTTCACGGCGGAGATGGAAACTGCCATTGCACAACTGCTTGTGAACATGCACAGGAATGGGGAAGTATCATCACAGACCATCGGGAGCCATGTTGTGCCTCAGATTATTAGGATGCTCACTGAGACTTTCGGGAAATCATTCCCTCGAGACACTATTCGGTCGAAGTACTATGCGCTTCAGTCGCTCACTCGGCTTTACATTTCGTTCAAGAAGCGTGGCACTGGTATGGGTTGGGACTCAACCAACTACACCTTCATGATGGATGATGAGCGATGGAGTCATCTAGTTAAGGTATAATACTTCTCGATTTATTGGTTTATATATATTTTCTTTTGTAACATGCTTGTGATCAGAACTTTGCTAGGTTTTTGGTAGTTATTAATTGTATATATATTGTTTTGCCTTTTTTATTTGTAAAAGTTGTTTGTTTTTTTGTAAAAGTTGTTGTGTACCTTGTTAATCGGATAAGGAATTATTTCTAAAACCTGTTTTATTCTTCTGTAGGTGAACCAGGGGTACAATAGATTTTGGAACCGCTCCTGTCTTGTCTTCCATTTGCTTGAAGAAGTCTTCCTGAATCAGGGCGCTACAGGGGATTTTAACACCGGCTTTGGAGAGTCGCCCCTCAATTCGGGCGACGAATTGGAAATGGAAAACGCTGCGAGACGTGGTAGGGGCAAGGGGGTTGTAGATGTTGATTCATCGGACGAAGGCGATGCCGTTCATGTGACTCGGAAAGGGAAAGAGAAGGTGAAGAAGAGCAAAGGAAAGCGCAAATCGGGGGACATGTCAACTGATTCATTCTTTGCGCCTTCCTCCCCTCAATTCCAGAAATACGTCCGGGTTTTAGATAGTATCGAGACACGGTTGAGTGGTAAAAGGAGCTCAGGCATGACCGGTTCAGTCTCTTCTCCCAGTAAGAGTAAAAAGCCTCCAGTAGATGATGAGGAGGAGCTACAGGGTGCCTTGGCCGACCTCTGCGCTCTTCACCTGGACGTAAATGTGCGCCTGAAGATGGCCGATCTGCTAAGGAATCGTGAGGAGCGTCTCATTTGGTTCACCTGCCTGAACGACGATGACCGCCTTGCCTTTGTGAGACATCGGGGGTTCCTTCCCCCCGCTTAGCACCTCATTCTATCCATCTTGCGGTTGCGGCAGCCTTCTACCTTTTTTCCCATGCCTTAAAATTTCAGCTGTTGGTTTGGATTCAAGTAGTATCAGTTGACATTCATTTTTTGTTCGGTGCTTTGTGTACTGTACCCTGGACCAGAGTTTTTTTTTCCCACATTTCTGTTGAGGACATTTTTGATAATTTATTTGTGTGTGTTTATAAATATTGGTTGAAGTAGTTTATTACATATTAATGGTTAGGAAAAAGTGCGCCTAGATTAAAATTTTGTGTAGTTGGAGTTACCTCTAAATGTAGTTGTGAGGTGATATGGGACTCTGTTCATTTATTTTAACCTGTAGCCCGGGCCAGTTACTTTTTTTTTTCTTTATATGCAGGATATTTCTTCCAATTTATTTGTATCTGCTTATAGAAACTGGTCGAAATAGTTGACTATATATTAATGGTTAGGAAAAAGTGCAATGGTTATTTTTTTTGTGTAGTTGGAGTTGACTCTAAATTTTTTTTTGTGAGGTGATATTGGAGTGTTATCGTGATTTTGGTGACAATTAATCCGTACTCCAGTTATTATTATTTTTTTGTGTTCAGGGTATTCCTGTTAATTTATTTGTGCGTGCTTATAAATATTGGTTTAAGTAGTTTACTATATATTAATCGTTAGGAAAAAGTGCAATGGTTATTATTTTGTGTAGTTCGAGTTGTCTCTTAATATTTTTTGTGATGTGATATTGGAGTGTTATCATTCAAATTGTGTGACAATTTTTTCAAACTCCAGTTATTAATTTTTGGACTTTGCATTCAGGGTATTTCTGCTAAGTAATTTGTGTGTGCTTATAAATATTGGTATAAGTAATTTACCATATATTAATGGTTAGGCTTTATATGCAATGGTTATTATTTTATGTAGTTCGAGTTGCCTCTAAATTTTTTTTTGTGATGTGATATTGGAGTCTCTTCATTTATTTTGTTTTCAATTCTCCGGGCCAGTTATTAATTTTTTTTTATAGTCAGGGTATTTCTGCTCAGTTATCTATGTGTGCTTATAAATATTGGACTTGATAGTTTACTATATTAAAATTGTTAGGAAATAGTGCAATGGTTATTATTATGTGGAGTTGGAGTTGCCTCAAAATGTAGATAACAGGTGATTTAAGACTTTGTTCGTTAATTTTTTCACTGTACCCCAATGGTTAATAGTTTTTTCTTTATATTCATGGTATTTTTGCTAATTTATTTGTGTGTGCTTATAAATATTGGACTTGATAGTTTACTATATTAAAATTGTTAGGAAATAGTGCAATGGTTATTATTATGTGGAGTTGGAGTTGCCTCAAAATGTAGATAACAGGTGATTTAAGACTTTGTTCGTTAATTTTTTCACTGTACCCCAATGGTTAATAGTTTTTTCTTTATATTCATGGTATTTTTGCTAATTTATTTGTGTGTGCTTATAAATATTGGACTTGATAGTTTACTATATTAAAATTGTTAGGAAATAGTGCAATGGTTATTATTATGTGGAGTTGGAGTTGCCTCAAAATGTAGATAACAGGTGATTTAAGACTTTGTTCGTTAATTTTTTCACTGTACCCCAATGGTTAATAGTTTTTCTTTATATTCATGGTATTTTTGCTAATTTATTTGTGTGTGCTTATAAATATTGGACTTGATAGTTTACTATATTAAAATTGTTAGGAAATAGTGCAATGGTTATTATTATGTGGAGTTGGAGTTGCCTCAAAATGTAGATAACAGGTGATTTAAGACTTTGTTCGGTAATTTTTTCACTGTACCCCAATGGTTAATAGTTTTTTCTTTATATTCATGGTATTTTTGCTAATTTATTTGTGTGTGCTTATAAGTATGAGACAGGTAATTCCTTTTGCTATTGTTTGAAATTATTTCCATATTGCGCTATTGCAAACTATTAAATTCTCCTCTTTTAAGTATGCGTTTTGATTTTCTGGAACGTGCTATCCTTCTGGTTCTATTATTCACTTTAATGTTCTTTGACCGCTTGGGCATTTGCAGAGTTCAAAGTAGCAGGAATTGGTATGGATAACGAAGGGCACATTCAAGGAGGACAACTGGATGACGAGCTAGATGACGAGGAGCTCGACAACATCCTTATGGCGGTCGTATTATTAGGAGTCATGTTCTTTGATCCGTACTTTAATCGGATCCCTAGAAGAAGAAGAGTACGGGATAGTGCGCTCTCGGGAAGGGATTACGTGCTTGAACTGATAAACGGTCATGAAAACCGAATTATTGAGAATATGCGCCTAGATGTTCCTCAATTCCTGCTCTTGTGCGATTTATTGGTTAATCGGGGATACTGGCATGCATATCCTTCTCAAAGAGTGGGGGTACATGAATCCGTTGCCTTAACATTAATGTGCCTGAGCCATGATGAACGGCATCGAGTGCTAGCCGAGCGGTTCCAGCATTCAACGGAGACGATTGATCGACACGTTCGTCGTGTCTTACGAGCTTTGGTTCGACTAGGTCGTGATCTCGTTAGGCCAAGAAACGTCGATGACACTCATCCAAGAATTATGAACAATGCTTTACTCATGCCTTGGTTCCGGGTATTATTTCTTCATTTAAAAGCAGTGATTTTTCTGATTTTTTAAGCAATTTTGGAATGATTTTAAAATTTGTAGAAATTCTATAGGATTGTGTAGGAGCCTTAGATGGGACCCACGTATCCGCTTGGTGCAGAGCAGAGCTAAGAGAGAGGTTCAGAAATCGGCATGGCGACTTATCCCAGAATATACTTGCTGCCTGCGATCATGATATGCGGTTTGTTTATGTCAGGGTCGGTTGGGAGGGTAGTGCTCATGATGCCCGAATTCTCCAAGAAACTTTGCTAGATCCAGATTCGGGATTTCCAATGCCACCGCAAGGCATTTTCCCCTTTATTGACTTGATATTTTTGAATATGCTTCCTAATATTTTTGAATATGCTTCCTAACGAATTGCGTATCATACATAGCCAGTAGGAAATAGTCCAAAATTTGTTTGACAGAATACCCAATAGGTCGTTTCCATATTTGTGAGTTGGGGACTTACATAAATTCTATGTCATTTAATCAACAGGGAAATATTATATGGTAGATGCTGCATACAGAAATATGCCGGGGTTTATGGCACCGTTTAGGGGTGCACAGGGCACGCATCATGAGCGAGCAGCTAAAACTCTGTTCAACAGGCGACATGCATCAGTTAGGAATATTATTGAGCGCACATTTGGAGTTCTTAAGAAGCGTTTTCCAATACTCAAAGGTCCAATGCAAAACTACCTGATAGCAACGCAAAATAATATTGTGCTTGCATGTTGTGCTTTGCACAATTTTATGCGCGATTATGTGCCGAATGACGAGTACTTCAACGAAGAAGCGGCAAATGGAGCCTTTGCAGACGCACAGATAGCAGGGGAGCAAGTGCAGATGGGTCAACCTATCGATATGTCGCAGCATGGCATAGATTACTGGAACGAAGATCGGCGGGCAATAGCGGCGCACATGTATTGGAATGCTAATAACTAGACTCTAGTGCATGGCACAGGACCGATAGGTCGAAATTGGCTTTTGTTTATAGGGTCAACTTTGGTTCACCTGTTGTGATTTAACGAATAATTTTAATTTGGGAACAGTTCATGTATAATGCCGACTACGGATTTGCACCTTTATATATGCTGACTTGTAGTTGCTCTAGCCCCCCCGTATATATTCCATTGACTGGTTTATTCCACAGTTATTTGTGAATGGTATGGTTCTAAAAATGTCATGGACCAGTTCAGTTCTCGACTTGATTCCCACATGGGATACGGCTCAACCTGTCCTACTATTTGTTTTCAATTGCGGTTATGACACTTTATAACTGTGGAACATTTGCAATGACCTGAAGGTATTGGCCAATTGCATAGTTGGACCCTTCAATTAAACAATTTGTGTAGGTGTTTTTCAAAAACAGTTCAATCCAAACACATGTGTTTTTGAAAAAATAAGAGTTTTTCTAAAACAACAATCCAAACGACAAATAATAGTTTTTCAAAAAGTGCTACAGTGAAGTTTTTGAAAAACACCTCCAAAAACAGGGAATCCAAACGCAGCATAAGTCCTTTATTAAAAAAAAAGAGAGAAAGAAAAAAATATATATAAGTAGTAGAAAACGAAAAAAAAAGTGCAGGATGTGCTAGTGTGCTAGTGTGTGATAGGTCGTATAGCGATAGAAGCTGAGTAACCGGGCTCCTTCATCTGAAAAATGTCGGAGTTCGCGTCAAAAGACTCCAATGGTTAGAAACTAAGTCCTTTATTAAAAAAAAAGAGAGAAAGAAAAAAAATATATAAGTAGTAGAAAACGAAAAAAAAAGTGCAGGATGTGCTAGTGTGTGATAGAAGTCAGCTTCCCGAGCTATGGATTTAATGTGGAGATTTTGGTTAATATTTGGACCATTTGCTGATAACTGTTGTGCGCCATTCCTTTTTCTTAGATTAGTTAACTTGGAATTGAAGGAGTTTGTGATTTAGAAACTAACCGGGGTGATATTTCTCGGATTTTGATCACTGATACTTGATATATGGTTCTCTCTTGGTATCTTGACAATATGGTAGATAGAGCAATAGCCATTGTCAAATATGGGTGTTTGTTTGCTGTTCTTATGCTTGAGGACAAGCATGGTTTAGGTGTGGGGGAAATTGATAGATTGCATTTTATCATTTATTTTATTATTAATTTCCCTATTACCTGACTCGATGTGGATTAATTATTAAATTCTACTCACTTTTCGTAATTTACATTTATTTCAGGGAGTAGAACGAAAATACCATAACTAATGCCAATTTGACAGTCATCGGGAAAGAGTTCAAATAACAGGCATTCAGGGCATTTTTGGAACAAGGAGTCGCAAGCCTTTTTTGGTAATTTGGCCGAAGACAAAAGAAAAAGAAAAAGGGGAGTCTTCGGATTAAAAAAGGGGAGGCCGCCGCACAGAGGAAGGTCTTAGTTAGTAATTAGATATGAAATAGGATGCTGGAAATAAGCACTACGGCAGTTCTTGAGTTGCTTTATTGACTTTTCTTCTTTGATTAGCTTTTAGTGCTTTTCCTCTCATGTATGTCAGGAGCAAAGAGGAGAGCTTTGACTTTTCTTCTTTTTAGCTCTTAGTGCTACTCTTTTCCTTTTTCGTATGTCAGTTTCGATTCCTTCTTTGTTTCACTACTACGGACGAATTGAATTTCCCCAGTTTAAAAGGACAATGGCCGCTGCTTTCTTTACAATTTTGTGTGGGTGTTTCGCATCAAATATGAACTAATTTCTTCACTCTAGTCAAGGAACAACGGAGGTTTTGGTTCGCCTAAAAATTGTGAAATCGATTTAATTTTATCTTTTCCTTTATTTATTGGTATTCGCGTATTTCTTGATTGCAGTACTTATGATTATTTAATTAATTGATTGTCTTGGATCCGGATAATTAGTTAATTTGGTAATCTATTGTCAATTAGGGCATTTAAATCCGTAATTATTTAATTGCCTTGAAATAGTGACAATTGGCATGATTGAATTTGTATCAGGGGAATGTGTGGGCTAATCTGAAATAACCCTGGTAGTGTGTTATTTGGTTAGAATAGGACTCCTCTAATACGTAAGGCAATTGAGGAATTAAATCTTATGAGCGTATCTAGGATTATTTCTCAAGTAGAGCAGTAATTAACGGGCGTACCTTAATCACCAACACAGTAAGGAGGGGTTGACTGTCATCACTTGTTTGGCAGTTATAACCTATTTATTAATAAATAATTGAAATTGCTTGTGCATCGATAATCAATTAGGTGAACCATTGTTGAAGTTATTTTTTGGCTAGACCTTTAATTATTATTGCCTTGATTTTAGTGAATTGTCATTTAATTTCTAGTTGGCTATTTTATTTTTAGTGAATTGTCATTTAATTTTCTTGGCTATTTTATTTAATTGACCTCCTTTATACAAAAACACCTCCTGTGTTATTTTGGATTTCTAAAGAGACAAATACCCCAAATCCCTGAGAATACGACCTTATTTGCCCTGTCTACAAATTCATAATTATTTGTGAAAAAGTCATCCCATTCGGGTATATCGGATCAAACAAATTCTTCGGGAATAGGGTGAATCAAGTAACCCATTGCACACCTAGAGTCCCTGCTCCAGTACTTGGAATCGGGTTTTGGCTATTTTAGTTGGCAATTAGGTTTATTTTTATTATTGCACAGGCTTCGACAACCTGTCAACTTTGCGTTTTTACTGTAAATATTAATGTAAACTTTTTAGATTCGGCCAGGACCTTTGGTGGATTTTTATTTGGTGGATTGTTGGGTTGGGCTTGCTAGTTTGGTTTAATATTATTTTGCGTACTGGAACCATTTTTTATTAGCTTGAATTTCACGAGGCAGTAGGCACAAAGCATATGCAATCTTTCAACATTTAATAATCAAGTGATCTTGAAAAGAAAATGTAAGATTAAATTACAGTTAAATGACAAAAATGGTTAAAGAGGAACCTAATCTCATCAATTACTTGAACAAAGTTCAACCAAGAAAAAGAAGATGAAAGGGATAGAAATAACAAAAGACATAATCACTCAACACTCACTAAATCCAATAACCACCTATCTTATCAAGGTACAAGGAAAGTAGGAAAGTCCTCAACTGAAACTAATACAATATCACAAGAAGAGCATTAAAGTGAATTTGTTTGACAGTAGCATTCAGGGAGTAGGTCTAAAAGTAATGACATGTAACACTGCAATCTTGTATGGAATCCATCTTTATGATCGTAGTGCATATCTCCACTGTCTGTTCTGCCTAAGCAAATTTTGACAGTGGAATCATACAAATGATACTTACTTTCTTTCCTGCAAAACCGTGTTCTCTGAAGCACAATTCTTGTCTTTAACTCACTGAACGAGGCTAATTTTTTATTAACCATGCAAGGTTTGATGCCTGACGGCAAGGTTAGCTGTCCAATAATAAAAGTGAAGATTGGGGAATATAATACAGTTTTTAATATTGGCAAAAGATAAGCACGTAATCTGTTTGTTGTCAGAAAAGTAACAAAAGAATTGACTTACTGCACTTGAATCTTGGCCAAGAACTTCCTCAAAAGGGGGAAAAAATTTGGCCAATAACTGAGACCACAATGTCAGACAAACTTCTCAAAAGAATGAAAGGCACTTTTAGATTATATCCAACCTTTTTCCTACACCAAGCTCATCTACAGTTCCACTCCGAGGATGGGAGGTGCCCAAGAACCATGATTTATATGAAGAGAAACAATAAGAGCTTCGTGAGAATGATAAGATCCTGCTGTAGCTCCGTTTCCATAGTGAATATCAATGTCGATAACAGCAACCTTTCAGCAGCCCGAATCTAAAGCCAATACCAATATACCAGATTGAGGGCAAGAGAATGTCGCAGGAGGTTCCTATTTAAAATAAACAATGTCTGAGCAAAATAGTACCTACACACAAAAGGAAACCGAAGAAACTCCAATGACAACATTGGAAGAAGATAGGGAAAATGGTTGAAAAGATAAAATTGGACATAATCTTGAAGATAATATATCAAAAAAGTCATTTTAACAATGCACATGCATTGCACGTAACTAATTCTGATAGAAATTTTCAATTTTCTTTTAAAGGTCCTAGATTAGCCTTTTTTCCCTACACCAATTCTAATTATTGCCCTCAAGACCTGTTTGGAAGGAAAAAGTGGGCAAAGGGGAAATAGGGATCTGATTAAGCATTCAAGGAAGAAGAGAAGAAGAAGGCAGTGTGGTGGAAAGACCATCGAATAATTCACCTCTCTCAAGCTGTTCAATACTCTAAAAGACAATAATACCACTACCAACATTAACTACACTATCCACAATGCAGGGCCAAATTCAGAAATTAACATGGTAAAACACACACCCACAACTGATAACGAGAGATAGACGACTTGAGTCATCTCCAACTAGAATTGTTCTTTTGGATCTTCAACTCTATAAATAACAGCACATGTGCCACAATGGCCATTAGCTTCACAGCAAAAGTTTTCTCTTAAGAATTTCATTGTGAAATATATCCAGCAAATATGTCAATTCTGAATTATTCCATCTGCCCAATTTGTTTAGTTTCTGTATGCTTGGCCATCCTTCACTTACTCTCCAGTTCTAGAATTAATGCTGCTTCTGATCAAATGCATTCAGCATCAAGTACTGGAAGTGAAGGGAAAGCTCTTTTAATATGGAAAGCCAGTCTTGACAATTATAGCCAATCCCAGCTGTCATCGTGGTTGCCTTCTGTCAATCCTTGCAGTACTTGGATTGGAGTTCGATGCAACAAAGGTACACTTGATCATCTCAATTTTTCTTCTCTACCCCATATAACAAGATTTGATCTTTATCGTAATGCCCTCCATGGACCCGTTCCTGCCAACATTGGGAACCTTTCTAGATTAATTTATCTTAGATTGGCTTCAAATCAATTGTCTGGTGCCATTCCAATTCAAATAAGCCAGCTAACCAATCTTAGGTTTTTGTACCTTTCCAATAACTCATTCAATGGCTCCATCCCTAAAGAAGTTACGTTTCTCAAGTCTCTTGTTCATCTCTCTCTAACACTAAATGAGGTTACTGGATCAATCCCTTCTTCTATTCGCAATATGACTGACCTAACTGTGCTAGACCTTGAAGGTAACAAACTTTCAGGATCCATTCCAGAAGAGATTGGGAAGCTCAGATCTCTTATTGCACTCTCTTTAGCTTCAAACATGTTCTTGGGTTCCATTCTACAGTCTATTGGAAACTTAGGTAACCTAACATTTTTGTATCTTACCAATAATTTTCTTTCTGGACCAATCCCGGAAGGAATTTGGAGCCTTTTGTCTCTAGAAGAACTTGTATTTCATAAAAACAATCTAACCGGTAACATTCCCAATTCAATTGGCAATTTGAAGATGTTAGCTTTTTAAAACATCTTTGGAAATGAGCTTACCGGACATATTCCTTCCTCCATTGGAAATTTAACCAAACTCAATTATTTGGATCTTTCTGAAAACAACTTATATGGGGCTATCCCTCCCGAATTGGGAACATTGAAGTTACTAGCTTATATTAGTATTTTTGAAAACCAGCCAAGTGGTGCTCTTCCAGATGGATTCAACAATCTTACACATTTAAATACGCTAATGCTGGACCAAAACTATCTTACTGGTCATTTACCCCAAAATATTTGCATTGGTAGATCTCTGACAAGATTCGTAGTATCTGAAAATAACTTTGTGGGTGCCATGCCAAGGAGCTTGAAAAACTGTTCTAGTTTACGAGTTATCAATGTCGCTGACAACCAACTATCAGGAAGTATCTCTGAAGAATTTGGCATCTATCCAGATGTGGAATTCATTAATTTAAACAAGAATAAATTTTTTGGTCAGTTGTGTTGGAATTGGAGTGGCTATCTGAATTTGATAGCATTGGGATCTCGAACAATAATCTTTCGGGTAGAATACCAATTGGGCTTGGAGAGCTATCTCGTCTACAAATACTTTCTCTCTCTTCAAATCACTTGCATGGGAAGATTCCAAGAAGTTTGGGGAAGTTGACTTTGTTGCTTTCGCTTAAGCTGCACAACAACAGTCTCTCAGGCAATATACCATCAGAAATTGGTCAGATGTTTAGACTTTTAAATCTTAGTTTGTTGGCCAATAATTTAGTGGCTCAATTCCAGAACAAATAGGCAACTGCACGCAATTGCTGGAATTAAACTTGAGCCAAAATGCACTCATCGAAAGTTTTCCTTCTCAAATAGGAAATCTTCCCTCACTTGAAACTCTTGATCTCTGCCAAAACATGTTGGAATCCCAATTGCCACCAGAGCTAGGCAAGATGCAAAGCATTGAAACGATCAATCTTTCGCATAATAGGATATCGGGTTCCATCCCAAAAAGCTTTGATCATTCCTTCAGTTTGATTTCCATTGATATATCCTACAATCAATAGGAAGGTCCTCTCCCCAACACCAGCGCATTTCAAAAAGCTCCATTTGATGCTCTGAGAAACAATAAATGTTTAGGTGGCACTGTTTCCGGATTGAATCCTTGCTCTCAATCAACTCAAAAGAAGACTAGTAGAAGGACTTCTAAAAGAATGATCTTTCTAATTGTCGCTCCAATGCTAGCAACCATGCTTCTTTTGATCGTCGTCATGGGAATCTTCATTCGTGCAAGGTCAGGTACGAGAAGCATGGAGACTAAGCCTCAGGAATTTGCTAGAAATGTATTCTCTGTCTGGAGCTTTGATGGGAAAATGATCTTTCAGAACATTATTGATGCAATAGAGAATTTCAACCCCAAGTATTGCATTGGAGCGGGAGGATTTGGAAGTGTATTTAGAGCAGAGTTGCCAAATGGTCAAGTGGTTGCTGTCAAGAAACTTCATGCAACGGATGGTGATGCCTTGTGGAGGCCAAAAGATTTCGCCAATGAGATTCGTGCACTAACAAATATAAGGCATCGCAACATCGTGAAGCTATATGGATTTTGTTCACATGTGCAACACACTTTCTTGGTTTATGAATTCTTGGAAGGTGGAAGCTTGATGCACTTGTTGACAAATGATGAAACAGCAGCCAAGTTTGATTGGATCAAGAGGGTAAACATTGTTAAAGATGTTGCAAGTGCATTATCTTACATGCATCAGAATTGTTCGCATTCCATAATTCATCGAGATATATCTAGCAAAATATTTTGTTAGACTCTGAGTATCAAGCCCATATTTCTGACTTTGGCACCGCAAGAATCTTGATGGCTGATTCATCTCATTGGAGTTCATTTGCTGGAACATATGGATATACTGCCCCAGGTATACTCTTCTTTGCTCAAATAAATCTTACTTGTCTCTTTACCTTCTCTTTTTCAACTAATCCATAGTTACATAGGAGCTCAGATGAGCAAAGCATTTTGTTTTGGAATATGATTCAATAATCCAAAGCGATTCATCTGCACCATTGTACGAACTGATTAATGATTTTGTAAATTGCAGACCATAGTTACATAGGAGCTAAGATGAGCAAAGCATTTTGTTTTGGAATATGATTCAATAATCCAAAGCGATTCATCTGCACCATTGTACGAACTGATTAATGATTTTGTAAATTGCAGAACTTGCTTATACCATGGAAGTAAATGAAAAATGTGATGTTTATAGTTTTGGAGTATTAGCTTTAGAAGTGATCATGGGCAAGCATCCAGGTGATCTTATATTGTCAACATTGTCGGCATCATCATCTACTTCAACAGCATATGATATACTGCTGAAAGACATTGTGGATCCTCGACTTTCATCTCCAAGTAAGCAAGAGTCTAAACAAGTGACCTTGGTGGCAAAGCTAGCATTATCATGCATAGAAACCAATTCTCAATTAAGGCCGACAATGAAGCAAGTGTGCATCCAACTGTTGAAGGAAATACCATCTCAATTCAACATATTTCCAATGGTTACAATTGGACAACTTCTGGACCTATAAATGACAAATGTTTGAGCTTCTTTGTGTAAGTATCTTTCCTTCCTCTAAGTGGGAGGAGGAGAGGGAGAGGGAGAAGAGGAAAAAAAAAGAAAAAAAGAGGTGGCTTGCGCTGGCACGACACTCAAGGAGATGGCCGGTGTTGGCCAGCAACAGTGGTGGTGGTGAGTTGAGCTAGGGGAGGAAGAAGAAAGGAAGAAGGAAATTTTTTGTCTGTTTTTTAGTATTTTTAACTGTGTATTTTAAAAACTTTGAGGAGTATTTTGAGATTATTGTAGTTAAAGTTATTAAAAGCTTGTAGAAAAAAAATTAGGCAAAAAAACGTCTTTGCCAAACAGGGCCTTCATCATGAACTCCTCCTGTTAGAAATACATACGACTACGAATGGAAGTCAACTACAAGAAGGGAAAGCAGTACTTAGATCGAAACCAATTCTTAGATTCAACCGACATAATAAATGGAAGGAATATGCCAAACCAATATAATGAGAACATAGGCTATGATCCCTAATTGACCATGGACAACTATACAATTACTTGGAAATCACTGTACTTGACCAAATTTGATACATTCTAAAATCAACAACTTGATTTAGGTCCTGTTAAGATTGTAAAAGTTTTTTGGAGTTTTTGTAGAAGAATAAATTGTGACGATGTGATATATATGAAATAAAAATGTAATTAAAAAATGTGTAAGGAAAATTTTTTCACAACAAATAGCAATTGAAACATGCTCTTCTACCTTGACCTTTTCAAACCCACATCTTCGAACTTGAGCGGGCATTGGTATCTTCTTTAACTTTATAAACAATTCCAGCTTGATGCAATTATAAAGATGCCAGTTTACTTAATTTTTAAATTCTCAACAATTTCTTTATTTTTAACCAATCTATAAATAAAGTGAAAAAATCCCCCATCTCCGCCTTACTTCTTAAATCCCACCTCTTCCCTGCTGATCTTTTTTCTTTTTGGGAAAACAAAACCTATAAATGAAGAGAAATTTGCAGATTTTTATTGACTCCCGCCATCTAGGGTTAAAGGAAGTTGATTTTCTTTTCCCTTTTTCTTGGTAATAAATGGGGTATTATACACAATTTATTGATAACAGCATAAAATAAATTTGAGCTCTTGAATTTTCCAAACTAGAGTCAGCAATATTTTTCCCCGCCATAGCTTCTTTCCATGTCAAAAACCTGCGCTGATGGCAATTTGCCAACCAAGGTCTACAATTTATCTTGATGCCGTGGGCAACATCTTGACTCCATGAGAAACATCCACTGCAGGGTGCCTAAGAAAAGTAATCACTATGAGTTATCTTTTCCGGGTGCCATACGTATTTGATTGAGAGTTTGGCATTTTTTCAGACCAGAAAATGTCGAGAATTTGACATCAAAATAGGTTATTGTAGTCAGCAGTGTTTGACATAGTTTTCTCTAAGCAAATTTTATGTATATACCAATAACATGAAAGATCATAGGTATTTTTCTTCTTCCTTGTTCTACATTGATGCTTGGCAATCTGGCAGCCTAATTTCCTTGGCGCTAGGACTACGATAGAAGCGAGTTCTCTGGTGTGATATCATTGACAACACTCCAGGCAAGAAATCATCATTCTCAATTGGAACAGCTACATATGTAAATAATTGTCCACTGTATTCAATTTCAATTGCATGTTCGATTCCATACTAGCAATTCCAGTTGTTTGGTCAACAGCTGAATTAACTCCTCAATACAGCCACGAGTACAAATAGCCCACTACAAGTAACAATATCTCAAAAATCCAAAAAATATAAACAACCCAATATAATCAACAGTCACCTAAAATTTTAGAAAACCAAACCATAACAATTATATATATATATATATATATATATACACATATGAAGCAATTCCAATACTCGATCTAATTTCCTAATATTAAAAACAAAACACACACACACACACACACTCAAGACTAGCATTCCTATGAAATATGACTATAAAGGTAGTTGCTTCATATGGTGCCTTATTCCGCTAGTTAGAAGATTAAATAAGAGGAGTCATTCCATCACTACAGGATATTTTTTTTTTTTGAAAAGTTTGCTCATAAAGTAACGAGAGGACCCGAGCCTAAAATTAAAAACATATACTACAGGAAGAAAGTGCCCAGATCAGTTAATTTTGTCATGCTTTAGACATATTGGTTGTCTTTGATTTTGACAAGTTATTGTGTTGCTTTGAGAGTTATAATACTTAGGATGATATAATTTTTAGAGCAACAAATCAACCATCTGATAATTTCGAAATCATTGTACTTACATCGGAGTCTTTCATTTTTTTTTTTTGGCAGACCACAGGACTAGCGATTGGAGCTGAATTAAAATATTGAGATGGGATGCATATAAGTTTACAAAAACTAACAAAAAAAAGTTTGGAAAAATTTTTTGGGTCGAAATATTTAAAAATAAAAGAACTCCTAAAAGTATTGCTACCCTTGTTATCTGCTCCTGCATGTTGTGAACGTTGAATTCTTGGTACAACATTTTTTTTCCCAAAGCTTTAAATTTTTAACGGTAAAGTGTATGAAATTCTAGGTGATTGATAATCTTAGAATTTTATATGAGATGGACCCTCAAGATTTAGTGCTAGAGTGGATACAAAGTGTCAAAATTTGAAAATTAAGAATGCAAAGGGAGAATAAAGCACATGTTAAGAGGTGCAAGGTGAAACTAGACCCTAAATTTATTTTCGACATTTTTTCTTCTTTTTCTATTTTCTATTTCATTTATTCCTAGTACTAATTTCTAAAATGTTTCTTCTCTTGTGCATATTTGGTATCAAATTTATTATAGACTCACAATCCATCTGATTATATCCAAAATTATCTGATAATTAGTTTTATCATTTGTTTGCTTATATTGATAATTAAGCACTCAATTAAATATCTGTTTAAAATGTGAACAAGATATACTATATCCAAATTAAGGTGATTAAACAATAATTTTTCTTTTTCTTTTTTGGTATTTCAATTGGTTATCAATTAAGTTAGAAATGACATAAATATTTTACATTATTGTTTAAAAAAAGGATGTTTATTCAAAAATTTGTATGAGCACTTTATATAGGTAATTAGATTTACTAGTTAATTTAATCATGATTCCTAACCCACAATCTTTCTTTTTATGTATTATCAATAAACTATTATTCAATTATAATAAAATTAGCCAAGAGATGCTCTTTAGATTAATGAATAGTGTTTTGCTAATATGAGGTGTTTTTAAGGATTTCAAGACACATTTGTCATATATTCAATTTAATTCACATATTATTTTATTTGAAAAATTTAAACATAAATATTTAATACATAAGGGACCATATTGATCAAAACTTCAAACATTAGGAAGCAAAAATTAAAGTCAAAATTTTTTAACTCCAATTTGATTCTAACCATTAGATATTGTAATTTTTCTATTAGTCTTCCTATATATGCTTAAAATTAGAAACTCTAGAACCACGTTTCTTTTGGTCAAAACATTAAGGACCGCTTCAACACACAAAACTAAACATGAGGACCAAAACTACATTTCTTGCACTTTTGAATTTAAATTACTCTTTTTCACATGCATATGCAATTGGTAGAAAATAATGATCCTTAACCAAGTATGTTGATCAAGATCAATGCTGGAGGAGCAATAGGTAATTTCTCCAATCACGAGAAGAAATAAAGTGGATGTGTCACATGTGTATGATTTGAATTTTAAAATTAAATTCATGTTATATGTTATGATTTAAACCTACCAGTATAAAAAAAATTATACACTGACAATGTATAAAAGACTTACTTATGTTCTAATAGTTAAAGTTGAGAGCTCAAAAATTAGAGAGTTTGGATTCTAAGTCCTCTTTTTCCTCCTCATTTCTTAAATTTCACCCTTCTCTTCCTTAAAAATAATAATAATAACAATAAAGTGGAATGTTTTAGAAGTAGATTGACATTCTATGGTCTCTTGATTCCCACCTCTTTCACCAATTTCTGTCCCACTTCAGCACTAACTCGTAATAATTCTGTCCCCCCAATTTCTATCAGTCAATGCTTACAAAGCCACTCTCCAAAATAATAGTATCTATCCCAACTTGGGCCGCCCACTTTGAACATTCAATACCAGTCTGTCCAAGCCTAAGATGTCAATGGGAAACTTCTTAGGATAGCCAATGCCCAAGACTTCAGTGGGCATTAGGAGAGAGTGGGATAGCGAAAGCCTAATACTTCAATGGGAAACTTCTTAAGAGATAGTGGATCCAATCAAAATTATAAAGGAAGACATGAATAGCTTAAGGTTAAGCAATGACTCTTCCTTTTAATTATAGGTGGTAAACAAATCCATTTAACTAAATTTATTCATACCTATCCATGAATAGATGGGTATGGATATCTCAAATTTTTGTATATGGGTATAAATGTTATCCAATAATACCTATTTATTAAATGAGTAATATTGAGTAACCCATTAAACCCAATTAATCCGTTTAAAATTGTCTTCCCCCATGTCTTCTATCTTCCCCACCCTTTTTTTTAGATTTTTCATTTTACCATGATGTTAACTACTTTTATTATTATTATTATTATTATTATTATTATTATTATTATTATTATTATTATTATTATTAGTTTTATCTTATCATTTTATTTTCGCCTAGTTTGTTAACTTGCTCATTTTTAGCATTATCAATTTATGACAAGTTTTAGCCTCTTTTCCTACCTTTCTAAAATAAAATTTTTAAATTTACACATGAAAAAAATGCTAGGGGTTCAAAATTTTTGAATTAAGTTTTTATGTTAGATTTTATAGTACTTAGTTCAAATTTTTATATTCTTACTATTCAATTATTAAATAGTATGTAATTTTGCGACATAGAATACAAATGGAAAATTGGTAATTAGGCTTATTGAACATTATAAGTAAATATTTAAAACTAATGATGGGTGCAAAGGATGGTACAAATTGATAAGTTAGTTTACAAAAATGAATTTAAATGAGTTTACGAAAAGTTAAAATAAATGAGTTATAAATGGGTAATTGGGTTACCCAATTCATTTTTTGATTTACCCATTTATACCCATCTAATTAAATGGGTATAAATGGATTGATTCACTTATACCCATTACCCATTTTAACCAACCCAAACCCGTCCAAATCACCCACTTTGATACCTCTACTTCCAACTATATCATTGGACACATTGAAAGACCGCTTTGAACTTTCTAATTAACTTTCTTTTTTCGTACTTCTTTTTTCATTTTTGAGACATTGCGGAGGAGTTGGGATAAAGCCTAAAGACCTCAGAAATAAAGCAATACTCCAACAATATTTTGTTGATTTTAGCAATTTTGTATTGATGTACTATACTTTTTGAGAGAAGTTTGTGTTAGGTCTGGTCTCAAGAAATTAACCAACGAGAATTGTGACAGCCCCACCTTACCCCAAGGCGAACCAAAGGGTTCAGCGGACCGCCTGCCCAACTCTCGCCAGGACTCAATCACTCTCTCCAAACAAAATAAGATAAACCTCGAGGAGAAAGAAATTTTAAATCCCAAAATGGAAACATGTCCAATCTTACACAAATATACAGTCCCAAATAACAAAACTATGCATTCTCAAAACAATCCACCCCTAACCAAGCACTAGAGCGAGAACAAAAGCCAAACAATGCAAAAGGACTAAATTATACTATACAGGTCTCTCGCCCTTGCTCACAACTCCTGTAAGGAAAACAAACGGCGTGGAATGAGCTAAAAGCCCAGCGAGGTTCTATATACACAACTAAGCAGTTAAACAAGGACATTAAGCATGTAATAACAAGTAATCCAGATAACATTTACGATATAAAGCAATAGTAACACATACAATAAAAGGATACATGCTCACGAGGAGTTATTCGTTCGTTCGTTCATTCATTCGCCTAATATTTTCCTTATTTCTCCGATCATTAAAACATTGTTTGTAAGTGAAAACTCCTTCATTTTCTTGTCGTTCGTTCATTCATTTCATTCCCCAGTCTCCGCCAACTTCGTGGTCATACTCGAGTATACCAAACATTCACCCAGGGTCACAATCGCCCGACCGAATCCACTTCTGGCTCGAGTCGACCAGTAACAAAGGGCAAGGGCCCAGTTCAGCCAGAAGGCTTACATTCATGCACAAGTAACATTTAATCATTCAATCATTGAAAGTTCACGTTCATTTAGGTCGAGTGCGATAAAGTACACACTCGCCCAACAAAAATCATTTTGGAAACATAACAAACCTCAATCACGTATTAAAGCAACAATCCAAGTGGTCACAATAGTTCACATAGTCATTAGAAACAAAGCGTATATAGAACACTCACCTAAATAAGCAAAACGTCCAAAGTATCCTTTCGGATATCACCCTTAGTCACCAAACAACCCTAAGAATAATCATGAGAGCATATTATGGTCCAATCAATAAAATGTTTGATGAATTAAGGAAAATCCGAATAATTACTAGTACGAAATATAAGTATGATTTTGAAAGTGAAAAGAGTGCATTTAGTCCAAAAGACATGAGTAAAATAGTCGTAAAACTTATGTCCGCTCTTAAAATTTTGAAATCGCCATTTGAGTGCAGATTCGGGCAACACGCCCTTTGTGTTTACCAAATTTCCAGCCATTTATGGCTTCATTCTTTTCCTTAATTCAGCCCCACAATACACACAAGTAAGGTTACCACAATAGCCCTTCCATTAGGCTCCAAAATCATCCAAGTACAACACAAGTGCAATAGTACAAGCAAATATCAATTTTGAAGACAAAAGCTAAATGGCAGATTTGGCATCTCGTAGTATTTTAGTCATAACCGGATCTATGGTTATCAAATTGGGGCGAACCTTATACCATTTCGAAACTAAGACATTGTTCTACAATTCTTATGAAGACACCTCAACCCAGTTCTGAACCTAACCTAGTCAAATTTACCCAAACAGCCCCAGATTTTCCAGTTCGAAACTCACTGTGAAAGTCAACTAGCAGTCCTGACTCATTCAATCATATCTCAGCACACACAACTCCGATTCAGGTGATTCCAAAGCCATTTGAAAGCTAAGATACAAGGATACAATTCTTAAGAAGACATAAAAAGCTAATTCATTCATCTTCCCATCCAAACGAGCCAATTACAGATGCTGATTTCCAGTTTTGGCAGAAACCGGGCAGCAGGGGGAAAATAGTCATTTCACAGGCTACAGTGATCCGATTGAGCTGAAATTTTACAGACATAATCTACACTAAATTCTCTACAACTTTCATGTTTTGAGCTAAGCCCAATTCGGCCTCCATCATGGCCGGATAGCACTAGCCAAACAGGGCAACTTCAATCCCCAAAACTGGAATTCAACCACACAAGCTGAAATTCTTGTATGCAACCAAAACCAACATATAAAGGCTTCAATTTTACACATAACAAGGCTATCATAACATGAACAACCCTCAAGCATCACATGTGACCAGAATTTTCACCTTAAAACTGAAATTTACCATAAAACTACTTCAAACCAAGAAATATTCTCATAAAGCTACACATATGGCAACTATAACTCACTAATTCACACATATATGAAAGAAAGAAAGTTTCTTGTCCAAAGTACCTTGTATCCTCAACAAAGATGATACCTTAGGTTTCTTCCTCCCAAATTAACTCCACAAACACCTTGGAAACTACCTTAACTAGCACTTTTATGGAGTGGTTTGCAAGATTTATGGTTGGAATTCAAGATTAGAGCAAGAAGAATGGGGCAAGATAAAGTTTCTCTCTTCTTTCTCTCCCTCAAAGTTTCAGCCAGCTTAGTGAAGAAATGAAGATGATTTTTGGTCAAAATTTGGTATTTAGTAAAGGTAAGAAAGTTAGGCAAGTTTAGTCCAATCGGAACGCGACACGTGGCCTCTTGAAGTTTCCAAGCTTACATTTCACTTCCAATAATTAGTCTACCTAATTACCCTCTAATCATCTTCTAGCACCTTGGAAAATAATGTCACTTAATACTTCAGCGCCTAATCGGCAAAATTATATCGCACTAGCGGGTCCCACATCGAACAAATGCACTTCAAACTAACGTACACCAACTTATACTAGGAAAATGATTCAAAATTGTACTTACTTGTAAAATGTATAAAACATTTAATATTTTCAAAGACAGTAATAAAATATAGGCAAAGAAATAAAGTAATATTTGGAAAATGTGAAAATTTCGGGTTGTCACACTCTCTCCCCCTTAAGAAATTTCGTTCTCGAAATTTTACCTTCTGTTTCCTCATGTGACCCCGGAGCTTGTTGCTGATCTACGACATATACCTGAGCTGGTGCTTTTGTTCGGTTCCCTCTTTCATTAGTCGGTTTCGGTTTGGATCCACTTACTTGTTGAGTACCAGCCTCTCGTGGCTGCTTCTTTGGACAATTACTCAGCTGATGCTCACTACTCCCACAGATTAAACACTTCCGCCATTTCCTCCAGCAATCATTCTCAGTGTGGTTTGCCTTTCCACAATAGTCACAAGCCAAACGAGGAACTACGGTTTGGCTTTCTCGAGAAGTCTTCTCAGGTCCTATTTGACTTCCTTTTGTAGATCCCTCATGTAGTGCTCCAAATGTCCAGGGTGGATGAGGGAAAGGGTTTACTTTTTGCATTTTGAAGGGCGTCATTCTTTCTCCAGATTCCTCAGGTATGCTACTAGGGGTACCTCTTTTCCGCGTTTGAAGAGCTTTTACTTGTGCTTTTGCATCCTTGATTCTTTGTGCTTTCTCGAGAGATTCTGTAAAAGTGTTAACTTGAACCGCCGCTAAAGTTTCTTGAATTTCCAAATTCAAGCCCTGTATGAATCGCCTTATCCTTCTTCGCTCAGTAACCACTAATTCAGAGGCGAACTTAGACAGTTTAGTGAATTTCGTCTCATATTCGGCCACGCTTTGGGTTCCCTGACGCAATCCAATAAATTCATCCTCCCTCCTTTCTTGGACTAGAGGTGGGAGGTACTTCTCGTTAAATTCCCTTGTAAAATTCATCCATGTCCATGCAGTTTGTTCTCTCTCCCATTTTGCCATAATAACGTTCCATCATGCTCAGGCCGGTCCTTCAAATTGAAACACAGCAAAGTTCACTTGCCTTTGCTCCGTGTAGTTCAGGGCTGCGAAGATGTTGATCATTACTTCTAACCACTGTTCCGCTACATCTGGATCAGGTCCTCCAAGGAATTTGGGAGGATTAAACTTTTGAAACCGTTCCAAAGCCCTATTCTCTCCTATTTCTCTTATCTCAGGATTCTGGGGTTGATTCACTGGCAATTGGCCTTGTTGATCGACCAATCGCGCTAAGATATTTGTCATTTGTTGTATCGCCGTCGCTACTTGATCTCCGGCCTCAACCCTCGGTCCACGCTCTTGCTCAACAACTGTTGGGTCTCTTTCTTTTCTTGTTTCTTGAGCTTGCCTAGCCCCACGGCCACGACTAGCTCCACGTCCACGACTACGTCTCCCCTCCATATCCTTTTCTCTCTCTTTTTTTTTTCAAAAGGTAATTTAGTATGTAAACAGAGTGATGAACTCAAAATAGCAATATATATAACACACCAAATACGCAAGAAATCGTGTCAAGTTAGACAAACCAAGTACAGCAAGTACTATTCATGTAAATATCGAAATGTCACAAGTCAAGTACACACAGTAGCAATACAAGGGCAAAACAAGAAGAAAACACAACGTGCCGTTCCACTCTCGTATAAAACAATCCCCATCCAATCTCTCACTTCCCTTACTATCCGAGCTATACATCCGTTAACCCTTTGCACTTACTCTCACCAAACATTACCCAATCCTGCTTCCCACAAAAGATCGCAAATCCTTAATATTACCCTCAACTCCCTCGTACTCGGGTACAAGAATCCGAGATAATTCACCACTCGACCTGCAGTCCCAAGAGTAAATTATCTACAATCGAGATTCCTCCCTGACGTACATATCTAGTGTCCCCAATACCATGCAAAAAAAAAGATTTACACTTATAACAGGCACGATTCACAGCTTATGCTCAAAAGAACACTTAGTCCTTCATACTTATTCACGGAATCAGGACCATACACCACTTGGCCCCAAGCTCACTCCGCGCAGAGACCACGCGAAGTGGCTCTGATACCACTTGTGACAGCCCCACCTTATCCCAAGGCGAACCAAAGGGTTCAGCGGACCGCCTGCCCAACTCTTGCCAGGACTCAATCACTCTCTCCAAACAAAATAAGATAAACCTCGAGGAGAAAGAAATTTTAAATCCCAAAATGGAAACATGTCCAATCTTACACAAATATACAGTCCAAATAACAAAACTATGCATTCTCAAAACAATCCACCCCTAACCAAGCACTAGAGCGAGAACAAAAGCCAAACAATGCAAAAGGACTAAATTATACTATACAGGTCTCTCGCCCTTGCTCACAACTCCTGTAAGGAAAACAAACGGCGTGGAATGAGCTAAAAACCCAGCGATGTTCTATATACACAACCAAGCAGTTAAACAAGGACATTAAGCATGTAATAACAAGTAATCCAAATAACATTTACGATATAAAGCAATAGTAACACATACAATAAAAGGATACATGCTCACGAGGAGCTATTCGTTCGTTCGTTCATTCATTCGTCTAATATTTTCCTTATTTCTCCGATCAT
Source organism: Coffea humblotiana (assembly GCA_023065735.1). NCBI lineage: Eukaryota > Viridiplantae > Streptophyta > Magnoliopsida > Gentianales > Rubiaceae > Coffea > Coffea humblotiana. The sequence goes on along the minus strand of JACYVW010000281.1, from coordinate 5,038 downwards.
TAAAACATTGTTTGTAAGTGAAAACTCCTTCATTTTCTTGTCGTTCTTTCATTCATTTCATTCCCCAGTCTCCGCCAACTTCGTGGTCATACTCGAGTATACCAAACATTCACCCAGGGTCACAATCGCCCGACCGAATCCACTTCTGGCTCGAGTCGACCAGTAACAAAGGGCAAGGGCCCACTTCAGCCAGAAGGCTTACATTCATGCACAAGTAACATTTAATCATTCAATCATTGAAAGTTCACGTTCATTTAGGTCGAGTGCGATAAAGTACACACTCGCCCAACAAAAATCATTTTGGAAACATAACAAACCTCAATCACGTATTAAAGCAACAATCCAAGTGGTCACAATAGTTCACATAGTCATTAGAAACAAAGCGTATATAGAACACTCACCTAAATAAGCAAAACGTCCAAAGTATCCTTTCGGATATCACCCTTAGTCACCAAACAACCCTAAGAATAATCATGAGAGCATATTATGGTCCAATCAATAAAATGTTTGATGAATTAAGGAAAATCCGAATAATTACTAGTACGAAATATAAGTATGATTTTGAAAGTGAAAAGAGTGCATTTAGTCCAAAAGACATGAGTAAAATAGTCGTAAAACTTATGTCCGCTCTTAAAATTTTGAAATCGCCATTTGAGTGCAGATTCGGGCAACACGCCCTTTGTGTTTACCAAATTTCCAGCCATTTATGGCTTCATTCTTTTCCTTAATTCAGCCCCACAATACACACAAGTAAGGTTACCACAATAGCCCTTCCATTAGGCTCCAAAATCATCCAAGTACAACACAAGTGCAATAGTACAAGCAAATATCAATTTTGAAGACAAAAGCTAAATGGCAGATTTGGCATCTCGTAGTATTTTAGTCATAACCGGATCTATGGTTATCAAATTGGGGCGAACCTTATACCATTTCGAAACTAAGACATTGTTCTACAATTCTTATGAAGACACCTCAACCCAGTTCTGAACCTAACCTAGTCAAATTTACCCAAACAGCCCCAGATTTTCCAGTTCGAAACTCACTGTGAAAGTCAACTAGCAGTCCTGACTCATTCAATCATATCTCAGCACACACAACTCCGATTCAGGTGATTCCAAAGCCATTTGAAAGCTAAGATACAAGGATACAATTCTTAAGAAGACATAAAAAGCTAATTCATTCATCTTCCCATCCAAACGAGCCAATTACAGATGCTGATTTCCAGTTTTGGCAGAAACCGGGCAGCAGGGGTAAAATAGTCATTTCACAGGGTACAGTGCTCTGATTGAGCTGAAATTTTACAGGCATAATCTACACTCAATTCTCTACAACTTTCATGTTTTGAGCTAAGCCCAATTCGGCCTCCATCATGGCCGGATAGCACTAGTACAAACAGGGCAACTTCAATCCCCAAAGCTGGAATTCAACCACACAAGCTGAAATTCTTGTATGCAACCAAAACCAACATATAAAGGCTTCAATTTTACACATAACAAGGCTATCATAACATGAACAACCCTCAAGCATCACATGTGACCAGAATTTTCACCTTAAAACTGAAATTTACCATAAAACTACTTCAAACCAAGAAATATTCTCATAAAGCTACACATATGGCAACTATAACTCACTAATTCACACATCTATGAAAGAAAGAAAGTTTCTTGTCCAAAGTACCTTGTATCCTCAACAAAGATGATAGCTTACGTTTCTTCCTCCCAAATTAACTCCACAAACACCTTGGAAACTACCTTAACTAGCACTTTTATGGAGTGGTTTGCAAGATTTATGGTTGGAATTCAAGATTAGAGCAAGAAGAATGGGGCAAGATGAAGTTTCTCTCTTCTTTCTCTCCCTCAAAGTTTCAGCCAGCTTAGTGAAGAAATGAAGATGATTTTTGGTCAAAATTTGGTATTTAGTAAAGGTAAGAAAGTTAGGCAAGTTTAGTCCAATCGGAACGCGACACGTGGCCTCTTGAAGTTTCCAAGCTTATCATCTCACTTCCAATAATTAGTCTACCTAATTACCCTCTAATCATCTTCTAGTACCTTGGAAAATAATGTCACTTAATACTTCAGCGCCTAATCGGCAAAATTATATCGCACTAGCGGGCCCCACATCGAACAAATGCACTTCAAACTAACGTACACCAACTTATACTAGGAAAATGATTCAAAATTGTACTTACTTGTAAAATGTATAAAACATTTAATATTTTCAAAGACAGTAATAAAATATAGGCAAAGAAATAAAGTAATATTTGGAAAATGTGAAAATTTCGGGTTGTCACAAGAATAATAGGATTTTTGTCAACTCAATAATGACAATAACAAAACAAATAAATCAAACAGAGAAATATGAAATTTTACATAGTTCGGTTTCGGTCAAATTGACCTACATCCACGGGCGAAGGAGTAGCACATTTACTATAACAGAAAAAAAGTATAAAATCTTAGGAATAATTCCTAAGTCCAAAAGGCACGTAAAACTAAAAACACAGAAGAGCCCAAATAACACAAATGCTTAATGGTCCAAAGACCCATAATTTGCTCTTTTGGTTTGATGCCTAATTAAAACTCCTCTTAAACTGGGATGTGGGCTCCCAAAACTCTCTTGAATTGATGCATATGGTACTTGGGTTGGTATCCTTAGCACAATTAAATTCACTTAAATCCACTATATTTATAATCACCAAGAGGAGATATTTCTTTGTAAAACTTTCGATATGGAATACAAAGACAAATTCAACAAATCTCCACCTTGGCATATATCCAATATTAATAAATAGCAGATGAATAGCAAACAAGCTCCACCTTCTCCATAAAATCCCAAGGGATCTCAACGAACCACCAAAGTCCCACTGGACCCCAGCGAGCCACCGACGAACCAGGATACAAAAAGATTCCAATCGACTAAAACTCACAAACGGTTCCATAGATCCCAATGGACTAAAAACATGAATATAGTAATCTTACTCCACGTTCTTCACGAAATTCTCTACGAATTCCAACAGGCCAAGTAACTCTTCTCCAAAATCCAATTGAACTTCAATGAAATTTTTTTTTTCTTCACTCTTTGTAGCGTCCAAATCCTATTATTGTTATCAGGAATCCAAAACCTGAAGCTATGATACCAATTTGTTAGATCTGGTTCCAAGAAATTGACCAACAAAAATAATGGAGTTTTTACCAACTCAATAATGGCAATAACAAAACAAATAAATTAAACAAAGAAACATGAAATTTTACGTGATTCGATCAAATTGGCCTACGTTTATGGGTGAAGGATTAGCACATTTATTATAATAGAAAGAAAGTACAAAAGAGAGAGTATAAAATCTTAAGAAATAATTTCTAGGCCCAAAAGGCACATAAAACTGAAAACACAAAAGAGTCTAAATAACACAAATGCTGAATGGCCCAAAGACCCATAATTTGCTCTTTTGGTTTGATGCCTAATCAAAACTCCTCTCAAATTGGAACGTGAGCCCTCCAAAACTTTCTTGGATTGGTGCATATGGCACTTGGAATCAATTAAAATCATTTAAGTCCACTATATTTATAATCACCAAGAGAAGATATTTTTTTGTAAAACTTTCGATGTGGGATACAAAGACAAACTCAACTATTTGTACTTTCCATTAAAATTTAGAGGAACGAAATTAGTCTATAAAAGACACAATTGAAAATTTTAATTTGTTGACAGGAAATACTTCAAATTTTTAATTGCTTGGGGAGCGACTGACTGCACTAGCTTCTTTTTGAAGTTATATTTGTTGTTTCTAGTATTTGCCATTCTTAACTTCTTCGTGCTACAAAATCATGAATTATCTTAGATGTACAACTTCTTCTAATAGTTAATTAAGAAAGGAGTTATGTTGAAGAAAGGAGTCACAAATTCTTGAGCTTTTGTAGATATCTTTCTTTAACATTGCTGCCTTCCAATATTTCCATTTCCTGCTAATATTTCTCATTATGTTTGAGGATATAAAAATTTTTTGGAGTCTAAGCAAAAGTGTTATATATGCTTACCATTTTTTAATTGCTTTTCCTATTTTGCAATCCTCTATAACTTCCATAATGAGTCTATCTTTTCCCAAATATTCCAAGATCAATCATTTATCTGGAAAGACAAGTTTAGCCTCAAAATTTTTTGGGTTTATTATTAAGAATGACGATATGCTGGATTCTTTTTAATTATTTTTGCATGCGCAAAGAATGTTAAAGGAATAAAAATAGATGAGAACCAAAGGGAAAAAAAAAATAAAAAGTGACTAAACTCAATTCTGAAACAAAACCAACCATATTTGAACAAGCTTAAAAACTATCAAAAACTTAAGAGTCAAAGAAGACGTTGCATCTCCGAGGCGAAAACTCGAAATAGACTTTAGTTTACAAAATCAACCCCAGACTTGACATTGTGTTGAGAGTTAAAGACTGAACTAGATTGTTTTTTTGGTGGGGGGTGGTGGTAAAGGCCTAGGAAATAAAGCTTATTAGATCATATGCAGGGAAAGAAACTGTGTCTTACGTAGATGCAAACATGTTTACAAAGACGTCATATGCACTATATGTGAGAACATGGACTTTTGCATGATAGGTGAGAACACGGACTTTTGCATGAAAGGTAAGAACATGGATTTATCATGATAACAAGAGACAGACGATTTCAGTCACCAGAATTGTTTTCTTGGACTTTAGTCATATCAGAATTGTTTTCTTGGATCTTCAACTCTATAAATACCTGCATAATTGCGAAAATAGCCATCAGCTTTACAGCAAAAGTTTTCTCTTAAAAATTTCATTGTGACATATATCTAGCAGATATGTCAATCCAGAATTATTCCATCCATCCAATTACTTTAGTTTTTGCATGCTTGGTCATCCTTCACTTGCTCTCCAGTTCTGGAGTCAATGCTGCTTCTGATCAAATGCATGCAGCATCAAGTATTGGAAGTGAAGGGAAAGCTCTGTTAACATGGAAAGCCTGTCCTGACAATTATAGCCAATCTAAGTTGTCATCCTGGTCATCTGCAAAT